>CABFWB010000423.1:69787-81319 GCA_902151455.1 Timema bartmani | reverse complement strand
TTTTTTTTTTTTTTTCCCCACCACGTACTACTAACTATCAAGTCTGGACTATAGACAATTTTTTACACTTGCTGATAGGGATGAGGAAGGTAAAGTTTCAGGTGAAATGTACCCACATTAAATAATTATAATCACCATGAATAATAGTTAGTTTAGAGATGGAAAGAACAATTGGATCGTAAATAAAACGCCACCATTGCTTGGACAAATTAAATGCTTAAAGCAAATATTTCAAATTTTCCATTTCAAACCTTTATTCTTTATCATTTGTATCAGGGGTCCCCTAACCACATCCTGGGGGCCAGATCGGGCCTGCGGAATGGGTTTGTCTGACCAGGGAGAACTTTGACAAAAATAAATGAATATTATTTTAAAATAACATTGTAATGACTAGTACCGAAAGTATGATGCTCCTGTGTGTATTACCCAAAATACCTGCATACACACATACATACATATATACATGCATACATGAATACATGAATACATGAATACACGCACGCATACATAAATGCATACATATATACATGCATACATAAAAGCATACATGCATATATAAATGCATACATACGTACTGTACATACATACACGCATACACGTATAGATGCATACATACATACATAAATACATACATACATAAATACATACATAAATACATACATACATAAATACATACATGCATAAATACATACGTACTGTACATACATACACTCATACACGTATAGATGCATACATACATACATACATAAATACATACGTACTGTACATACATACACGCATACACGTATACATGCATTACATACATACATACATACATACATACATACATACATACATACATACATACATACATACATACATACATACAGAAATACATGCGTACGCATATACATGCATACATAAATGCATACATAGTTACATATATACAAGCATACAACATAGTGTTTTCCAATATTTCCTAACGATAAACTTACATTTCTTAATTAACTAAGAATATAAACTTACATATATTCATGTTTAAGTATGAATGTGAGCTGTATATTTACATAAATATATTTACTATACTATAAAATAGTGTATATATATTTTTATATCTGGCCAACCTAGTACTTACAACATCCTAAGGTGGCCCTCCGCTATACAAGATTGGTAGCCTCTGATTTAAATAGTGTTATTAGTGGGTACAATATCATGTATTTCTGCAGATGAAAGTGGAACCAGTAAAATCAAATATTTACATAATAGCATGTTGTTTTGTTGACATAAGATCGTGTACAATACATTTTAAATAAATTAAAACCTACTTCGGTGGCTGCATGGTCTAAGACTTCGCTCTCGTGGTGGACTAGACTGCTGATCAGGTTTCGAATCCCGGTCGGATATACTATTGGTTTTCCCATTTTCTATCCACACAAGTGCAGGTACACGTCATAAAAAATTCAACCGTCCCCATCCTTAACTCATTAGCGTATTTGTAACAAATGCGTGTAATATGAACAGATGCGTGGTGCTAAAATAAAGAAGTAAATAAAAGTATATACTTAAATCTTAAGAGAAATAGGCGGGTGTGTGTGTGTGTGTGTGTGTGGAGTAACATTTTAATATTTCACCTTTGTGTCTTCAATAATAAGACTTTACATAATATAGAGTTCTATTATTCAAGCCTCGAGTCACTATTTATTTCAAGATATGTTGATTTTAAATATAGGATGAATCCAACATTATCATTGGGTGATATTATAACTATACAAAAAATTACAGAATTAAAAAAAAAATTACTTAAGTCACAATCATACGATAGTATAATATGATCTTTGTAAATCTCCGTGTTATCACTACAATGAATATTTACACTCCGCATGGTGTCCATACGAATCCAATATTTTTTGCAGTGTGTGATGAAATGCAGTTTCACGTGCTACTATTAATATAAAATATACTATTCAAGTAGGATTCAAGGTAACGAAACAGTTTTTTCTTCGTTTCATGCCTTTGGTATTGTTCCAGATCCTCTATAGCTGTAAAAAATATCCCTTTTCAAGTAATACATTTCCTTATCATGCATCTAATTTATCTCTTCTATAAAATAGCGTGTCACGGTCTCTGTTATGCTGGCGACGAAAATAAAAATAAAATTTTAATTTTTTAAGGCCTCCTAAACTTTCTCCAGCACCAAAGCTTTCAAATTCAAATTTTTGTCAACGGTCAACCGGTCTGCCATAATGAACTAAATTCGTTTTTCACTTTGATATTATTTGAAAATAGCCCAAAATTACTACTACCAATCAGAACATATTACTGAATTTGTTGTTACATATGAACACTCTTAAACAAACATTTAACACCTACAAACACTCAACTGATCATGAGTCAGACACACATAAACCAACATAGTCCAACATATTTCTACCATATGATCACTGGAACAAAATAGTAGCCAGACCAGTTTATATCAGACCATGGTCCTCCTTTAGTGTCAATCTCTAATATTTTTACAACTTGACGGTTTGGCACTCCCGTGAAAATAAACTGATGATAATATGTAAATTGACATTAAAAACATTTTATATTGAGGAAAAGCAGGGCTCTTATTACTATCTCACCATAGTTACGTTAATAAATTAGTATTAAAAATAGTTTTAAAGAATGGCTAAAGTTAAAAAAGTATAAATAATACAAATTATATGAGTGTTTAGAGCAGGGGGTCTCCAATTATTTTTTATGGAGGTCCATTTTAAAAACTCGACATTCTTTCGAGGTCCAGCAAAACATTAACAGTGACTCAAGTCCACTAGGATTATACAAATTCAAAGGACGTGATTTTCTTTCCTTTTAGTCATTTTACTTATTTATTATTGCTAGCATTCCATGTCTACTACCCGCCCATCACGGAAATAGCATCATTTCTTATGTGTATTGCTATCTTGTCAAGATCCTTAAAAATGTATCTGCGGTCCGGATGCGGGCTGCGGTCCGCCATTTGGTGACCACTGGCTTAGAGTTTATAGCTATTTGCTTTAGCGTAAATAGACTGGTAGAATTCCTGGTCACTGAGTTGAAGTAGGCCTATTTGTCTGTGACGGACTTACGTCCGTCTTTATATTCCAAAGCCTGTTTACTGAAATATCTTTGTCATTGATTAGATACTAAATAATAGTTTTTTGTATTCATCTCTTATACCTGTTACATTAAGTTTGAGGTGTTTATATGTTTTAATTTTTATATATATTTCAATGGAGTAGTAGATTATTTACATGAAAAGTGTCAGAGCTATCGTTCGAAACGGAACTAGGCTTAGCATATAATTACTAGTTTACGTGTGTCTGCATAGATTATAATACTAAGCGTTGTATATGATACCGAAGATTTACATCGCCCTTATAGTTTGGCTTGGGATTTTCGAGAAAGGCTGTTTAAGTGAGAATTGTGGCCATCATAGCAGCTGGGTGCCAGATTAAGCCCTTGTAGTGTTAGTGACCGGGTCAATGCCGAAAACATGGTTTCATTTAATCTGGGTAGGCGTTCAATGAGAGAACAATAAGACTCTTGACATTAGCAATTTAAAGACTCTTAATGTTAACGTAACATTTAAACGCCAATGTGGAATTTTGAATATTTTTTTAACATATGCTTTTTTATATCTAAATTAAAAATAGACTACGAAGAAATATTTCAAATAGTGTTTTCTTACCTCTAAAAAAATTAGTTTGGAAAACAAACAAAACAGCTTGATTAATAGAAAATAAACGAGAGTTGAATTTCATAAGCAAATATGTAATTAAACTATTATTTTTATTTTTCGAAGGCTTATATGAGATAGTTTATCGTGATTTAATAAACAGTATTATACTTTAAAAATACGGATTGGTAGTTTTAAAAATCTTAGTTAAATAAATTAGTAATAAAATTAATTGTGATAAAGGGTTAATTTAGTGAAGTGCTACTTAAGAAATATAATATGCAAAAATACTTTTCTAGCTAGATATTAATTTGTACGTATAAAAATATTGAAAGTTTTACTCCATAGCTGGGCATTTGCTGAGTGTTTATTTTTTCTAGAGGACTAATAAGCTAAGATTTATTTTTACACCACTTCCTAGTATCGATTCAGGCTATTCGTCTACATAAAGATAACCCTAATGTGATAGGGACGAGGACGATATTATACCAATGGAAATTTACTAGCATTTGGGTGGAGATTTAATGGAAACCCATTTAGTAAAAAACACTGTCAATAATATAATCAAGGATCTGAACGATGAACTTCCCATCACTGGTAAGCCACGTTAAATGAGTTTAAAATCTATCCTGTGCGTCTACCAATGTGGGTCCAATCACAAAAAATATATATTTAATATTTGTTTATGAGTTTAGGGATATTCAAATAATAGTTATCTAGGCGCTAATACTGTATGCTTAGTGTTAGGTTATATGTGTTCAGAAAGAGTACGTTTAATACCCAACATAATTACTTTTTAACTGGAATTGCAATTTTCGTTGTCACCCGCCTTGGTGGCCGCATGAACTAAGGTACTACTCTGGCACTATACTAAAGTGACGATGACGTGTAGATCGAGGTTCGAATCTCGGTGAATCGAGCTCAGGTAAATTTTCAAAAATTGATTTCCACTCTCCCTCCACACAAATACTAGTACATTTCCAATAAATGTTACCTTTCTCATTCTTAAAACTATTAGCATAGCTAGTAAATAAGCGTAAATAGCCCAAACGGGAAGTAAGACTCAGGATTTTAAAAACTTTTGGTGCCATATTGATAATTTATATTAATAGTTTTTTATAAATGGTTTTCACTCTTCCTTCACGCAACTGCTTGTATGTTTCTTTTTAAGTTCTACATCATGAGTGTAATTAGGCACGGCTAGCTCGGATGGAAAGAAAGTAGTNAAAAAAAAAAAAAAAACCATTTAGTACAGTGAATTTTCATCAGTGTTTTGTAAATGTTTATGGGCATTGTGCTTTCTGTCGATGGGAAGTGTGCGCAATAATGAAGCCAATAAATCTGCCTGGCGTCCAAATATGTTATCTTGTTTCACGATTTTAAACAATTTGGATCTTAAATCTTAATTTGGATTTAATTTCTAATCAATCCCGATCGAGGCCTATAAATAAGTTGGCAAATACGTAGGCTAGTTATGTTATATAATTAATACACTCGTGTCGCTACAGTCTATATATATGAGAGTTGTCATCGACTAGGTTAATTTATAGAAATACAATTTAGTTCCAAGGCTTAGAGTCAACATTATTGTAACAGCTATAAGACTAGCTATCAATCCTGTCCATGAGAGTGGGTTTCACTCACTAAACTAACGGATGCATGTTCTCTCCACCCCCATAGGTTCACTGATAGCGGGTAGGAAGGGCTCCTAATTCCGGTCAGATGTACAGTTCCAGGAGTATTTTTTTTTCCCTCTTAAACGGTTTTAAACGCTCCCACTACACAAATGCATTCAATGCCTTAGCTCAGTCAATAGCGTGTCTGCTTACTGAGCTAAGGGTCCCAGATTCGATTCCCGGCATGGTAGAGAAATTTATCATTGGTTAAATGTGGGTTTACACTTTCACAATGATAAATTAATGGCCGGGGACTGGATATTGTACCTGTACTATTCTTAAGTTAGATAATAAGACATATGAAGCTATGACAACCCTAGGAAGCCGGTAGTGGAATATCCAAGGCTTGAATAAAAAACTAACCCAGACAATAGGCTGGAAACAGTAATGGTTGTAAAAAAACACTACAAAAATGCGGGTATATTTCCTCTTAATTATACTTAACTCATCCCTGCCCTCTTGGTATATGCATGTGAATAACCAGAACAAGTAATAAAACAAGAAAGCCACACAACAGTTTCTATAGATAAAATGAATTATTTTTGTTTATGCATTCATTATTATTTAGGGAATTTAAAGTGAACTTTATAAACCGATATCAGCACCCGACTTAAAGACTTACGCAAATCTAGTATAGACACAACATCCAGCCCCCAAACGTTAGTTCATCACTGTTATAGGGAAAAGCTACAAAAGTATGAAAGAAGACGCTCAGGAAAGAAGAAAATGGAAGATGTCCAGTTGATACCTGTCTCAGGACAGTGTCACAGAAGGAGAAGAAAAGGGAAATCCACATTTTAACATTGATCCATATTTTCGCCATACCGGGAATCTTTGCTTAGTCATTGTTATATGATTATATTTATATATATATATATTGATATATATTGATATATATTGATATATTGATATATATATTGATATATATATATATTGATATATATATATATTGATATATATATATATTGATATATATATATATTGATATATATATATATATTGATATTTATATATTGATATATATATATATATTGATATTTATATATTGATATATATATATTGATATATATATTGATATATATATATATATTGATATATATATATTGATATATATATATATTTGTTTCACTTGATAGCGTCGTATCTTGGTTAACAAGTTAAATGTTTCTCCTTTGATATAATTAGATAATATTCATTTATCTATTGCATTAAAATCACTTTTGTCTTTAAGAAGTTAAAATAAACCTTTCAAATATTGTTTATGTTTGTAAAATATTTATGTTCAATACCTATGTTCTAACCAATATTATTACTTTAAAAATGATTTATTTCCATAGGCCTACATGAATTTATTATTTAAAACAATTTTGTTTAACTAATTATTTCTTCTAATTTTGATTATAATTCAAACAAATCAATCTTTTCGTATCATTATTTTAAAAAGATTTCTAATCAATATTATACAGTTGTTTTGTTTGTTATTCTTGTTACTTATCGCAATGTAGGTTACAATTTTTTTTCCAACAATTTAAAGTACCGTTCGGGTACTCGTGTATATATATATATATATATATATAACATTAATGGGATAGGGATGAGTAAGTTAACATATAGAGAAAATATACACTCATTTGCTTAGAGTGAGAGTGAGAAATCATTATGGAAAAAACTCTCTCAGTACACCTGATGGAGATTCGGACGCTAACCTTCCTGCCACTGGCAAACCAAACTGAATGAGCTTGTCATTTAAACAACGTGCCCACTGGTATAGATTTTACTTCATTTTTATAGGCTCCTTACCCGCCTTGGTGGCGTAGTTAACTAACGCGATAGTTTCGTGTTGAGCTAGACTGCCAAGGACGGGGTTCAAATCTCGCTTGAGTGAACTGGGGATGTTTTTACCTAAACGGATTTTCACTCTCCCTCCATGCAAGTGCGGGTTCACTTCCTCTAGATTCAACCTTCCTAATTCCTAACACATTAGCGTTATTAGTACTTAAGCGTATAACCCGAACGGGTAGTAAGACGCTGTGCTAAGTATATAGTCTCCTTAAACTGAAGGCCAACAACTTAATCACCCAACAACGAAAACAGACTCGTGTGGTTTTATCTCCTTGGAGTCACATGGAACATAATTTATTTCAAAAACTCCATGTTTAGTACACATCTTTTCACATTTGTTTTGAACTAATTGTTTAAGAACCAATGATCGTACCTAAATTATACACACATTTTGTTGACCCATCTGAGGACACCAAGCGCCACAGTTTGGTAACCACTGACCAAAGCTAATCAATTGATCCCTTTGGTCCATTGTTCAGTAATTATGAGCGAGCAAACACTAGAGTGATTGTAATATGTCGAGCAAAGGGGGAGCACCTCACTGTTTCTACTTCAGCCCGATGACAACATCAACAATCAAATCCAATGCTCGTACTGTTTGGACACGATTTAGTGGCACAAACAGAATATCATGGCTAGATAAATTGGGACAAAGCTGAGCAATGCTTGGTTGGCAGCCAACTCATTTCGTTGATCTTCCAAAAAAACAAAGGATTGTTATTTATCATTCGGTGGGCTAGTATATATTTAAATTCTTTCTTTTCTTTCAAAAAGAATCCACCCGCTTTAGAGGCCGAATAGGCTAAAACGTCACTCTCGTGTTAGACTGTTCTCCTGAAGATGGGTAGATAGGGATTCAAATCCCGGTCTGGTCTACTGAGGGTGGTTTTTACTAAATGGTTTCCTACTCTCCTTCCAAGCAAATGTGAGTATACCTCTACAATGCTTCCATCCTCATTTCTGCCCCACTAAGCTAATTATCATACGTGCGTATAGTATGAACATGTAGTAAGACACGTTGAATAAAAAAACCTTGATCAAAACAAAGTAAAAAATAACTAACTAAAGACCCCCATCGGTGGTAGCACTGTCAAATGCGTCCTTTTTGCAATAGACTGGATATCCGGTGAATGAGCGGTAAGAATTCACATTTTAACCAAGCTTACTGAGGATGAATTTTCCTAAATTATATCTTCCTCTACTTACGCAGAATCGCGTCTCTACTTTCTCTTAATTTTAGTTTCCCTATACTCTATCCCTTTATGTTATTTTTATTACATCATTTTACTACCTAATCGAATTGTATGCATATATTATATTAATAATGCTAATGCTC
This sequence comes from Timema bartmani, assembly GCA_902151455.1. Lineage (NCBI taxonomy): Eukaryota > Metazoa > Arthropoda > Insecta > Phasmatodea > Timematidae > Timema > Timema bartmani. Next base: position 72,786 of record CABFWB010000423.1, on the reverse strand, counting down.
ATTTTCAAGGCAAGAGAGTGGGAAACCATTAAGGAAATACACCCTGAGTGTGCCCGACCAAGATTCTCCGATCTCGCTATCATTGTCAGTCCAGAATATTGTGATAAAGATGCCTTACTTAGACCCTTTATACCCGCGAGGAGAGTTTCATTGTGTAAATAGCAACACACTCTGGATGTGTAGTAAGGCACAATGCCTATAAAAACATACATAAGTAATGTTTTGAGAACATCAAACCTAGAATGGGGGGCTTGAGTGATAAATATTCAAAAAATTATTAAATGAAAACAGGCACGTATGGTGCGATCCTAACTGTAACTGAAGGTTTGGCGAAGAAGTGAAGATGTTTCCACATTAAGCCTATCCGGGGTTGTGTGATGATCAGCAGGGCTATTATGATCACGAAGCAAAACGAATTTGCGACCGATAGCAGAGAGACGTTAGACTTTACGTCAAAAGTTATTATGGCCGACCACTTTGCAAAAGCAAAGTCCTTGCGAGCGCAAATATTTTCCTAGTAGAGTGACGATAAGTAGTGCAGACATTTTACTTGTCCTTTGGTTTGCGTTACGAGGTTATGTTTGCTAGTTTTTGTAAATTATTAAGTGTTTTGTGTTACATGATTTAAACTTGCCATCTCATTGGCCCAATACAATAAACTCAAATCGTTATTATGTGTGTTTCACATATACTAACATTAAATATACCTATATCATAGTGTAGGGACAAGAGTGGGGATAGTACGCTAACACTGAATGTTAAAAGAATATTTTCTTTGAAATATAACACTATCAAAATGCATTATTACTCACCATCAACACAGTGATAATTGGGACATTCCAATATTAAGATTAAATTGTTTTTAAGTCCTATAGTAGGTGGAAGTTATACCCTTATTTTGGTTGAAAGAACAGTAGAGAGAATTCAAACATATTTCTTTGACCAATATTGATTGCATTTTAATATTTTATCTGGGTTATTTTAGAGTTATTGATAATATCTATTAAAGGCGACAGCGTTAAGGTAACATGACTTGATATATAAATATACTAAAATTGTTTTAGTAACTTAAGTAACTAGCTTCTACTGTTATTCCTACCAAAATCATACTATAGTTAGGCTTCAACATATTTGGGGTGTTAGTAAATAGTCTGTTTTGACCCACCTCATGGGGCAACATTGACCAAGACGTTAGTCTCTTTGGTCTAATTTTCTAGTGGTGGGGAGGTTGGGATTCGATTCTAGCTGGGTGTGGTGAGTGGTTTTATTTTTCTAAAGGTTTTCCCACACTCCCTCTACACAAATACTAATAATTCTATTCTATATTCTATTAGGGTAAAACACGTGGACATACCAGTTGCCAAGACAATAAAAAGGAAGGCCTAATCTGTTTAAGATGTCAAACTAAAATAGGGCCTAGCTTAATGTTTATATGTTGTTTGGTTTAGGCCTAGGTTTTTTGATCATAAAAAGTTTACTAAATCTTTCTGAAACTGATAATTAGTAGTTAGACCTAGTTATCCTGAAGTGAATAAATTGCAAACAACTCATTCTAAAGAAAAATAATATCCTTATATTCTTAGTCACATAACTAAAGTCTCAAGAATTCCCTTTAAATGAAAGTCGCATTTTATCATTTTTAACCATCCAAACCACCCTCTCGTTCACTTTATTGTTAACTTAGTAAACCGACTGGATGTAAATGCCCATTGTTTTGACATTAAGTTGTTGAAAGTATTCAGTGTAAACACTATTTTTGGGAGCTCTTGAACGCTTTCATCAACTTTAAATAACTAGTTTTATTTTCTAAGACCTTCACACAACATATTACACTTGTTCCAGTATCAACACAAATATATGAAGAATAAAGCATTGGGTCGTAAAGCTTACATATTACAAAAAAATGCATTGTTTCTTTACTGGTCAACTTCTCATACTAATTCATTTCCAGGTGTGACATTACTATCTGAATGCATATTTCACATTATGATTTTGAATAAAAATATGTTGTGTGTATTGAATAATGTAGGCCTAGTAATTTTTCATTTCCAACCGTAGGCAAACAAAATTATACAAGAGATTTATTAAATTAAGCTAGGTTATAAGTTTATTACAAAATAATGTGAATTTTGATCAGCTGTTTGGGAAAATAAAAACATATGAATAATATTCAGTAATGAATACCAGCGTTCTTTATATAAATTTACTTAATTTCTAGCCTCTAACGTCTTAAAAGGTAATATTCTTTGGAAAATTGTTGCCAACTGTTGACGCAAACGGATTTTATTCTGTGCGTTGACGCTAGAAGCAAAGTCGAAGCTAGAACTAACGGACGATACAAATTGTGGTGGTCATAATGACCCAAACGCTATCTTTTCCTCTAAAGCGAAGCCAACTAGTGGTAGCAACTAACTTAGCGTCGAATGGTCATAATAACCCTGCAGGGCTATGTTTCACAAACGGACAAGCCTTGTCTTGACAGGTGAATTCAATTATCTTTTAGATGGAAATGACTAGTGTTTTTTTTTAAATTATATGTCCGTTTGGGCTTGTTTCGCAAATAGACAAATCATGATAAGCAACAATTGAGTGGTGTGGCCACGACAAATGACTTATTTATCTATGACATGTTACTAATATAATTAAGACAAGTGATTAATAGCTGTAAATTTGGTTTCTTGAAAGTATTTCATTTACTAGTCGCTTGTCAAATTACCAACATGAAGAAAGTTGGATCAAGTAGCTGATGTTCAACCAAGTAATGAGTGTACTAAGTAAAGTCGCACTGTTACGTAAAATAATACTTCATAATAAAAAAAGGCTTGAAAGATTATGATACTTCATTTATTTATTCTAAAAATTAAATTATAAATATGCATACATACATACATACATACATACATACATACATACATACATACATACATACATACATACATACATACATACATACATACATACATACATACATACATACATACATACATACATACATACAT
>CABFWB010000423.1:51607-68669 GCA_902151455.1 Timema bartmani | reverse complement strand
CCATCCATCCATCCACCCATCCATCCATCCATCCATCCATCCACCCACCCATCCATCCATCCACCCATCCATCCATCCATCCACCCATCCATCCATCCATCCATCCATCCACCCATCCATCCAATCATGCCTTTCCCTTACGAGGTAGGTAAGAAACTGTGCATATAGCTCAAAAACAAAAATTCCGTATTTAATCGAACCTCACTAACTCTCATCACACTGGCCTATCTTTGCATACCCCCTTTTCTTCAAGAATATCCATACAAAGAATCATAAATGCTCTTTTATTTTTATAGATCTTAATGTTTCTCTTTTTCACACATTCGTCCACAACATTTAGCCACTTCTTGTATGGCTTACCTCTTCCTTTTGATCCACGCACTTTACCTTAATATATTTTGCTTTGTCAATCGATCACACTCATTCTTTCAACATGCTGAAACCAACGTAACACGCTTCTCTTTCAATGACTTATTGGATTCCCTTTGAAACCACACTCCCTCAGTACCCATTCATTACTGACTCTGTCCATACTAGTTTTCCCACATACATTTCAACCGCATTAACTTTGCTCTTATGTTTCTACTAACAGACCCACGATTCACAGCCATACAATTATTTTGGCATCAACAAATGTTTATCTACCTCCATCTTTGCCTCTTTTTATATTACTTCATTCTTTGCAATAGTCCACATACACCTAACTAATCTCTGAGACGCATTCAGCCGTCTGTCAATTTCACCATATATACCTCCATTTTTACAAACGTTCTGACAGATACACAAAATCATTCGTGTGCAATATAATTATGAGCAAACAATAAACCGGCTTTTAGCACCCTGATTAAAAAAGTTTTATATGTACTAGTAATTGCATGCCTAGGGCCTTCAATGAATATTTTAAGAACTTTTGCAACATATATTTTTTTACTACAAAAAATATATTATACATAATACAAATAAAAATAAAGACACATGTGTTGAGGTTTTTGTAATGTATAAATAAACCATAATTAATATCTAATATATTTATATTTATCAAAATAAATAATATATTTACAATAATTATCTTAGATATTAATAAAGCTTCAGTAAATTTAGTGTATTGTTAAAAAAAGGCATAATCATATTATTGGAACATATTTTAACTTTATTATCTATTGCCATATTTAAAGGATTATTTTAATGCATATTTCTTGTTTTACTCGTACTACAGTAGTACATAGACATCTGAGCCTTAATAAAAACATGTTGTTTTCTACAGTAGGACTGATTTATATTAATAAGTCTTTTCAATACTTTAAACCCAACCAGTAATGTTAAGCCAACTTAAAATAAACCTATTGGTAAGTGATAGAACTCGTAAGTTACTTGACAAGACAGGTCCCTTTGTGAAATTTACTCCTGTGAAGGGAATACAGAGAAAAGTTGTTGGCCTCACCTTAAATACGGTATAGTACTTAGGTCAATTCACTGGAAAAACGTTCCATGTGATAACAACATTAAACAATATATTATAATTATGGTGATTTTAATTTATTTAGTTGAATGTATAAACCATTGACTTTAATTTCTATTTTATGTTTGCGTTGCTAATTTTCAACAATATTGTAATACCAAACCAAAATTGAAATATTTTAAGACTTTGGTTTATCAGAGGAGACTGACAATATGTCATAACATAAATTTGTTAGTATTAAAGTTATAAACTTTTTTCTTACTAGTGTTATTTTGCACCAGATAGACCACATGATTTTTTTCTCTCGTATGGCACATTTTACCGGGAGGAAATTTGACGTCCTAGTGTGGTCGCCTCATGTGTTGACCATTATCTGCTTTGTTGGCACAGAATGTTGGCCAGGGTACTCCATAGGACGTTGTCTGCATGTTGTACCCGCAATTAGATGATAGTTATCATGATGTTGTGGAGCTGGGATGAATCTTAACCAAACTTAAGCCTAATTAACCAAACCCTTGTGAGCATTGGAATTATCCCCCTAAAGGGAGAAAAGACAAATGTACCGGCCAGTAGTCGAACCCGGGACCCATAGACTCATAGCCAGGCGCACTGACCACTACTCCACCTGCCAGTTTACAGTTTCTTCAATGTCATATCATATAACGTTAATTGAAATCACATCTCTGACCTCCTGTCAATTTTCACGTTTTAGTTTTGTTGCGATTTAAGCGTTAAATGAGCCAAACAATAAAGAACATTTTTTGTAGCGGTGTCACTTTACTTGGTGTATACATTGCTTGAACAGCCGTACACTTGTCAACCTAACCAACCTTGGTTTGACAAGCGACTACTGAACGAGAGACATCTTCGTGGAACTGAGCTACAGTTACTTGTGCTGTGACAGCACCAGTGACTTGAAGCTTATCAAGATATCTAGGTTTGTGAAACAGGGCTCATATGAACGTCTTGTCTTCACACGCCTAGAATGTTTCTCAATTTACTCTGATGTCTGTTTATTAAGTTGTTAAACTAAATATACGTTTTTTATTATATTTTTAGTACCACGTCTTACTAATTAATTAATTAATTAATTTTAGCACCGCGTCTTACTAACCGTTCGGGTTATACGCTTAAGTACTAATTACACTAATGGATTAGGAATTAGGAAGGTTGAATTTAGAGGAAGTGAACCCGCATTTGCGTGGAGGGAGAGTGAAAAACCATTTAGGAAAAACCACCCTCAGTTCACCCGACCGAGATTCGAACCTCGATCTCCCCATCCTCGGTGGTCTAGCTCAACACGACTGGCGCGTTAGATAACTACACCACCGAGGCGGGTCACGTCTTGCTACCCGTTTGGGTTACACGCTTATGTAATAATTATGATGGTGGTGTAAGGGATGAGGGAGGCTATATTTAGATGAATTGTACCCGAATTTGTGAGTTGAGAGAGAAAACACATTTTGTAAAGAACATACTCAGTACACCCAACCTAGACTCGAACCTCGATCTCCCCGTCATCAGCAGCCTAGTCTACTGTAAGAGTGACGTCTTAGACCATGCGGTCATAAAATTGGGCTAGGGAGAAGTCGTCTTAATTAAATACGTTTATTAAGGCTGCGTAGCATGGAGAATCTAAAAAAATGAAGCAGTTAATACGAGGTTTTGACAAACGTCTACTATTGCGCTTAATGCTTGAGTTAAGTGAATGTCATCTAAACAAAAATACAAATAATATAATAAATATTATAAAAATTTAGTTGATTCTAAACAATTATTAGATAATTCAAATATGTTTGGATAAAATAAATTAATACTAAAAAGGAGAAAAACATTATAATAGAGAGTAGAGGTGTACCGATTCATTAAAACCGATTACCGATACCAATTACTGATTATTGTTCATGCTATGATTATTTACACCGATTAGTCCCGATTATCGATTATTTATTAATTAAACTATTGGGAAATTTGCTTAAGAGAATGATCAAAGTTAATGAAACTAATAAAAAAAAATTTATTTAAAAATCAACAGTTAAAGCTTTTATAATCTTAATTTTTGATTAATCTTTGCATAACAGACTAAAGTTGAAACTAGATTGTTAGTTTTATCAACGGTATTATCTTATATTTCTTTATCTGGTTATGTAATTTTTTCATAGCCCACAACCCAGATGCAGTGTGTGTATATATATATTTTGCGATTTTGATCACTAAACTTCGATCTAATAATTTTGCTTTAAATCATACATAAAAAAACACACGATTGATCGGCATAATAATCGCCGATTACGGTTAAATGCCGATGCATTAATAGCCTTCAGATAACGATTCATCGGTATATCCCTAATAGAAACATTCGGTTTTAAAGAAAAATACATTTTTCAGACTCAAAATATCTATAAAAGACTTTATATCTACGCCCAATAAATAAGGATTAGTAAAAAACAGTGTATGTTACGTTTACTTGTATTCGCGGCAATTAACTTTCTAGTTCCTATTGCTATAGAGTAAGTGAGTGTCCCTTGCTACGATTATATTTACATGTACTAGAAGGTAATGTGTCATAAAAATCCTTTATTCTATTCTTAACGGTCTGCACAAAGAATATTTATAAACACTGGTGTTTGATTTAAGTTTTTTTGTAGGACGTTGTCTAAATATTTCACTAACGTTTATTTTAATTATGGAAGTTAATACTCTGCACACTAATCAAAGTGTGTAATACTTTATCTTTTTTACGAGAGACATATTAAATGAAATACTTGGGAACATTCCTTAAATTATTTAGAAGTAGTTTCGTGAATAGTTTTCTAATAAATGACTCGCATCACAATACACGCGGACTAAATATCAGGCTCGTATATTCTGGTTTGCAGGTGACTGTGAAGTTGGGCTCCAAATACCGGTCGTGTGTACTAAGAGAGTTTAAAAAAATGGTTTACCACTCTCCCTTCACGAAAATGTGACTACGATTTATTTCAATTCTAACTTTCTCATCCCTGACAAATAGTTTAACTAAAATTCCCATAATTCGCAAGGTTAGTAAGATGACATAGAAAAACAAATTTTAAATTTTACTTTTCTTAACACTGCGTCTTACCACTCGTTCAGTTAATAGGCTAATTTACTCTTAATGCAGCATCGTTATAAAATTGAGTTATTAACTTACCAATAAATTAAAATAATCGGACAAGCAGCCAGACAGATTTTTTCTTGAGGTCATTTTAGTAAATAATACAAAGTAATGGTCGGTTCTCCCGTAGATATAAATCTAATTGAGTTCAGAGGTAATATTTCTTAAATAATAAGTTTCTAAAAGTATATTGTTCCATGCCAAGATTGTTATACAGGATGGCTATAAAGTTTCGACACAAATGCCAATAAGCATATATAAAAATACAGGCAAATATACATAGGCCACTTATACGGGGGTTTAATACATACTATCCTAGAAAATACATAAAAAATAATGTCAGGACATTAAATTGCATTAGATTACATGCTCAATTTGATGTCCCTTATTTCTTTTTATAGCCCTTGTCTATGTGTTCAGACTTTATGGTCACCCTGTATACTAACCCTTTTAGAATATGTGATATAAATAAACTAACATAGAAAAAAGTTTGTGTTTTTATCTCACAGCTGTAATAATCACCATCCATTAAAGGTCACATCTATACAATTCACTTTAATTTTGTGCATGAGCACATTAAAATAGTTAAAGTAACTTAACCACACCAACGATCACGTGGTATAAGGCGTGAATATTGCTATAAACTGGATTGTCACTAAAAAAATGTTTAGGTAAAAATATCGCCAGAGTGTAATATGATTTTTTTTTTTTCAAATGTGATATATCATCGGGATTTTCCCAAACCTCTCACCATTCTAAGTTGTGTGCATTGCCTTGAAAAAAACCTTCCTCTATAATTTATTTAGATTTAGTTTTGCAATGGATCTTAAGGTTCAGAAAAAATACAAGAACATTCTTGATGAAATGGATAGCTAAAATTTGGCAGGAATATAGAATAATTTCCCTTTATGACCAAGAAACTCTAAAAATGGGAAATTTCAAAATGTGGTTCTAATAAAATAGGGTGTGTATGTCTGTTAGTGTTATAATAAGAAAAATATCCCTTTTAGGTGAGGCAGAAAACTAAAATTTATTGGCCAAGTGGAGAAACAACTCCAGATAAGCAAATGAATCTTGAAATATGATATTTATAAGAGTGAGTTGTAGAAAAGGGGTTAGGGAAGCTCAAAACTTCTAAAACTAATATAAATAGCTATCTATCATTGTGATAGACAATTTAAAATTGGGACGTAGCTATAGGGACCCCTCCAAATAATTGTAAAATACTGAACATTTTAAATTTTTAAGTGGGAGACTGGGAAAAAGGGAAAGTGGAGTATAAACAGAAAAAATTTTTAGGTATAGTATAAAATTTAAATTTGGCAGTCAGACAGAGGTAAAACTGTACATAACCAAATAAACATTACAGATTGAAATTTCTAAATGGAAGTTAAAATTTTGTGGTGGGAAGAATCGTGTTTAAAATTTCCAAAACTAATTGAAAAAGCTCCACCCAGCGTGGTATAAAAGTGAAATTTGGAAGAAAATTAAAGGAATCACACTAAATACCACAAAGGTTTAAATATTCTAAGTTTTAAGTGTGACTCCCGGAAATAGAGGAAAGGGAATAAAACATAGTAAGAAAGTGTTCAGGTTGTGATTTAAAATTTAAATTTGGCAATCTGATGGAAGTACCCCTCAAGATAACCAAATAATTCTTGAAATTTGAAGTTTATAAGTGGAAGTTGAAGAAATTGAGGGGCGAGGGGGTGTCAACATTTAAAAAAACAAATATTTATTTATTTATTTAGCATTGGGTTATACGCTTAAGTAATAATTACGCTAATGGGTTAAAAAATGGGAAGGTTGGATTTAGAGGAAGTGAACCCGCATTTACGTAGAGGGAGAGTGGAAAACTATTTAGGAGAAACCACCCCAGTTCACCCTACTGAGATTCGAACCTTGATCTCCCCGTCTTTAGAAGTCTAGTTCAACACGAAAATAGCGTGTTAACTACCTACGCCACAGAGGTGGGTAAAAACTAATACATTCAACTACTTATTTTTGTGGTAAATAATTGAAATTAATTAGTAATATATATGGATTACTCCATAAACATAAATATCTGAAAATCTTAAAATGGAATTTTGGGAAAAGAGGAGATTCTATAGCTAGAAAAAAAACTTTTGAAATGAGGTAGAGAATTAAAATTTGGCAGATACATAGAGAAAGAACTAAAAAAAACCAAATGAATAATAGAATCCTAAATTTATCAAAGTATTAAGTAAGCTGGATAAACGGGGCTGTGAGGTTTCAAAATTCACAAAACTAATAGATACAACTACTTTTTAGTGTGATAGAAAATTGAAATTCAGCATGTAGATAGCACTCTAAATTGCGAAAATGTCTGGAAATTTAAAATTAGACTCCAAGTAATAGGGATACAAGGGGTAGGGGGATTTGCAAGAAGTGGAAATAATATTAATTTTTTAAATGAGGTAAAAAATTAAAACTCGCTACGAATGTAGAAGGATCAATTCATATAACAAAATTAATGTTAAATATTAGCTATTTTTAAGAGGGGGTTGGCGAAATGGGGAGTTTAAAAAGTCTTAAACTAAAAGAATAAACTCCTTCTCACAAAGCTAGACAATTTACATTTGTCAGATGGGTATAAGGATCACCTCAAACAATATAAAGGTCTGAAAATTAAAAATAAATTAGTTTCGGCATGCTAATAAATATACCAGAGGTGGGTAAAAATGTTCAATGAAGCCACAGGCGTGTTGTATGAGAAGTTAAGTTGGCCACACAATGTAAAAAATAAGAAATTATGTGGCTCACTCGAACATTTTAAAGAACATTCATTGTTTGAACGACCACTGTTTATTCGAAACATGTACACTTTGACAACTCGGTTAGAACTGCTTCAGACGCAAATGATCAAAGTTGTTCAAATTGAAAATACAACACAATTTTAATGCAAACTTTGACAACTTTTTGCCTAAAGCCATGGATAAAACGAAATTTTCAAAAAGGCAATGGAGATAAGTAGCCCTTGTTGGGGGGCTATGTTTAGTCTGACTCCTTCAGAAAGCGGAACGATTCAAATCATATGAAGGAAATATCAGGTTACACCGGCATCCACAGTTGGGAATAATTTTATTTTACTTTAACAGCAGGAAAACTCAAATTCGCCACACATTTATGGCAAATTCACCAATCATGGTGATTGGCGACCAGGCTGCTCATTCCAGAAATATACATTCTCGTATAGCCTAATGAAGTCTGAACATATATAATTTCAAAATTACCTAAAAACAACCAAAATGTTTATAAAATAAGTACAGAACATTATTTTAGATGTGGCTAAAAGTTTAAATTTAGTTGGCAAGTAAAAAAAAAATCATATTTAAGACAACCATACACGTCTTAAGATTTCAAATCTGGAATGTGTGAAATGAAAACGGGGGTAGGGAAAAGTTGCTTGAGATATTTATAAAATAATTAGAAAATCTTCCTTTCGATATGGAATAACATTTAAAAATGTCTGAGTTGGTAAAAGGACCCTTCATAGCCATAGACATAAGAAAATTTTGATTTTAAAATCAAGTGCTAGGAAATGTGAGGGTTGGTGTTAAATTAATCTAAGTATATATGAAAAAAAAATCTTCTTGATATGTTGGAAAACTAACTTTGTAGAGGCAGACGAAAAATGTCTAAAATAAACAATTTCAAAAAAATAAAGAATATCATAAAGACGATTATTAGTATTGTGAATACATTTCTCAAAATCGAAGGATAAATTATCGCCAATCTAGGATTGACATAACAATTGAAAGAGACAAATTCTGGCAACGTAGCTTGAGGAGCGTGATTATGTTGGTAAAATCATAATGCCCAATATTTAATATGTTTCTGTAACAGAACTAGTTTATCATTTATATTCTTTGGTGAAATGTGATAATCTTTTTTTTTTCAAGATTTTTCTGTAACCATATATATTATTTAGTTTAGCGTATCTTGTCATCGTGTTTATGTAAATATTTTAATAGTCAAGGGATTACATTTGTTTTTGCACTCAGTTTGTGGAATATGTAATATTTTATTTCAAAAATTCATTAGTTGCATAATAGATTTGTGAAATCCATAGTTAGCTCAGTATTGTACACCGAAAAACTATCAAAATGTTGGCAGCTGGATTTTTAAAGTCCTAATTTAATATAGTTTGATGCAGCTTATCAGCGGGAAGAACGATTCGAACTAATAGAAGCCTATTGTATATTAATAAAATTAAGAGTTTGTATATCTTTCTTGAGCATTGTGTAGTATTTAACGCAAGCAGAGATCTGATATTTTTAACATCTGTAGCCCCTGTGCATAAGAATTTGCACCCCAAGGCCGGAATTCTAAAATTATGGTTAGATTTTTAAAATTAATCAAAAACTGGGTTGGTAGCCAAGTGATATTAATAAAATGTCTATCATGAGCGTTTCACGATAAACCACACGCAGGGATTTGGAATTTAAAAAATTAGTAGCCCCTATCCACGAGCAGACATTTTAAATTTTTGGTTAGATTTGTTAAACTAATTAAAAACATATTTGGGTCTCGGGCAAACCAGGGCTTAAAGGTACTAAATTTAAAGTTACCTTCCATGTATGGTTATTAAGTTAAAAACCTTTCTCTCGGGTATTGCTGGCTACTTGAGTTAGTTTGTTAATATTTTAATAGTTTTTAACCTTTTTAAATTTCAAGTGTCATAACGAGACGCAATCAAAGATTCCATGTAGACGTGCACAAAGATCACATAATAATTATCTAGAAAAGGTTCACAGTTATAAAGTAAGAGCGTAATCGTTTAATAACGGATGTGTTTAAGCGTACCCAGAATTTCAGAGAAAATATCAAGCAAAATGGTCTGAAAAGGGAATGCCAGATGCTGCGTTGATTTGCGTCACAGTAACTAGGATCGCTGGAAAAGCTATAATAAGACATGAGGACATGTCATGGGGCTGACTGTTGCCAGGATACACGGTTCTCGTTAGAACTGTATCGGTCACATATTTTAACCGCTCAGTAAATGTATGCAATTACGTGTAGTAGTTAGTCTGGTAGGAAGAATGGTTTAGAAAACAAGACTGTGTCGACAGTTTGAAGACATATCTGAATCTTACTAGGATTCGTATTCAATTTGATATGCAGAGTCTTAATGTTTGAAATATTCATATCGAATAATAAATTTCAAATCCAAATAGAGCATGGATAAGTATTAGATGAAATTTAATTTGAAGATTGAACCTAAAAGTCAAACTTTCAAATAATTTACCTTTTTAAAGAAGTTAGCATGGATCTATTATTTTACTTGAAAATATAATCTTGATAATTCCATAGTATTTTAAAAATAAAAATGAACAGGGTTTATCGACATAATTTTTTTTTAATTGGAATAAGTTAAATATATCTATAATTTATCCTGAATCCTTATATTAAATTTGAATGTGATAGCATTTAATTTTAAAATTATAGATCTGTATTCAATTCAAAACGATTTACTTATTAAGTATTTGACTTTAGTTGGTAAGAAAAAATTCTGATTTCATTCAAAATTGAAAATCTTGGATTCGCAGAGGCTTAGAAAATTCTAACATTTTATTTGTAGCCTACATTATTGACATTTTGTTTTAAAATGTATTATTATAATTTAATACGTGTTTATAAGGTGACCTGGTGGTCTAGGGGTAAGGTGTCGGACTTCTGTGCTCAGGGTCCGGGGTTTAAACCTTGGTTCCGCCACAGATTTATCTGATTGCCGAATCGTCCTTCACCTCTGACAAGACGTGTATTGATCACAACTTGTGAATGTGAGGAATGCCAGGCCTCCACCGTGGTTCAGTATTCCACGTTAAACTGTAGGTCCTCCATTTAATCTCACAATCACCCTACCATTACACATTAGCGTAAGTGCGTATAATCCGAGTGGGTAGTAAGACGCAGTGCTAATAATAATAATAATAATAATAATAATAATAATAATAATAATAATACGTGTTTATACTATCTACAGGATCAGACTAGGCTTATTAGTATCACATGAACAATTCTGACCTAACCACAGGTTCTTTTAAAGTTTTGATCCGTCTCCTTGGTGCCTGTTGTAACATTTTCAATTTTTCTTGCACTGAACACCATCACTCTGCCAATAAGTGAACGTATGAGTTGTAGTTTCATAATTCTATGTGATGTCTAAGCTAAACTCAAAAAGTAACATAACCTTATAATTATGATTATCCAGTCCCAAACCAAATGTGTTGATCAGTGGTTTCTTATTGGCATTTCAATTAATTAAGATTAAACAGATTTTTTTGAGAATGATGAATTTCTGCTCATCTCACAGTGCCTGGTATTCATTTCGTCTAAGGTGTCAGTCTCACTATAAACATAAACTGGATTTCAGGTGAGAGGAAGATCAAGAAACAATCCCGGGCAGTAATGGCTCTCCGTATGAGATTTATCAATTAGTTTTTCCCATCTACCCCCAACGTTTACGAAGTTGCAGTAATTTTAAAGAACATTTTTTTCTTATCTCCTCAACACAAATCAAACCGTATGATGGTGGTAATTTTTAAATAAATTTAATCAATAGAAGTCTAGTTATGTAATTTTTTTCGATAACATATGAATCAAGCATTTTGTGATTAAGTGTTAGTGTGAGGATAGTTAGTGACTCATGCTTTCTTGTTTGTAGATTCAACACAAACACCCAATCAAACTGAATATAGTGTAAAATAGGGAAATAGGCTTGCTATAGTCTGGAATTGTAGGTTGAGTTTCAAATCTTGATCAGGTGCATTAGCGATAGTTACACAGATTTTTTTCCTTTTGTTAACCCTTTTTGGTTGTCGAATGTTCTAAGGCATCACTTTCGCAGTATACTTGTATGTCGATGGGGAGGATATCGGGGTTGGAATCGCGGTTGGGTGTACCGGAGGGTCGTCTTTCCTAAATGGTTCTCCACACTCACGCCACGTATATGCCGATACGATTACTCTTGAATCGAACCTTGATCATCCCTAACACACTATCAAACTCAGTACATGTAGGTAAGACTCAAACGAGTACTTAGATACAGTGCTAATATATAATAATTTACGACCGTTTGCATTTTTACAGTCCAATGTAGTAGCAAATACACTGACATTAAATCCTCATCCATGTTATATAGGTGACACAATTTTCACGCCTTTGCGTTAAAACGTTTGAACTAAAAAATGAATTTAAAAAAATCCTATCAGCTTTTCTGTATCACAGGATGTCGGTATGCAAGCCTGTTAACATGTGAGTTGTTATTTGTATTAGAATTTCAACAGGATGTTTACGCCCTTCCATAAATAGGTAGGTGCATTCCATTAAAAGCCACTTTCTTTAGCCTACAGTCGTAAATAAGATTGAGATAAAAATATGTATATATATTTATATAAATGTATATGTTATTTATGTGAGCTGGCTCTTATATTCAAAATATTAAGGATTGTCATAGTATTCGTTTTATAGGTAATATAATATTTCAAATGCTTTTATGATCTTTATATTTTTTTATATTTCTAATTTGGCTCTATGTGTTTCTCCTTTCTTATTTGGTTCTTATTGGAAGGATTTAATTATTGAAATAATATGTCTAAGATATTTAAATATATTTAGTTCCTTGTATTTTTTTCAACCTAGTTGACAGTTAGTTATACAATTTGTTTAGTTTATTATTTAATAATAAAGGATTTTTTAAATTATTTTTATTCATTGAGCAATGAAAACTAAATATTGGGTTTTGATATATTATCTTTACTAACAATAGTAGTTGTTGGTGGATCAATATTAAGATTATTGGTATTACCAAATATGTACGTTTACTTAAACATATATATGTATAAATATATGTATATAAAAATATATATATAAACAAATATATGTGTATATATACATACATGTATATATGAGTATATATTTATATATAGGTCCTTCTATTTAAATAGGCAAAAACAGTCATTGGTAATTTTACATTTTAAATATCTATCTAAAATTCTTAAAAAAAGTCCCTTGTGTTCTGAACCACAACCCTAGTGATTAGCTACATAAGATTAGACAGTCTATCTACAAGGGCCCTTAAAATTTCCAATTACAAATTTTGATTTCTAGGAGAGTTACATATAAACCAGCAGAATGACAAGTGGGGCAGGAAAATAAAATACATACTAGGATAATGATGTGTTTGCACCTAATAGGTAATACAAGATATTTTAATCTTGTAAAAGTGTACCTTGATATGTTTGACATGTTCTCAAAAGTATTTGAGCAGCTCTGGAGCCACACGGAACTGATATAAAGATCTTTTTTTCATTTTATTATAAGCATAAAAAAGCCCGTATTTCCTAAATGGCCATTTATGGGCTCGTTTTCTGCCGTTGGCTCTATGGTATTAGGTTCTATATCACGGTACGAGTACGGTAACTATAACCCCTAGTAAAAATTATTATTAAACTCCACGGCTACCCAGTTGCCCATTTAAAGTGTCGGCAGTAGTACTGACACTTCTGTCACAGCCAAAATCTGAGGTTCCGAGTCTGTACCATTTTATGGCTGATGCTAAATGTAATTGTCCTTGTCTTCTGATGTAACAATATCTGGAATGGAGTATTGAAATTGTGTTAGACATGTTGTTATATGTCGCCGATTACTAACATAATCTAAAACTATATTTTGTTTGACTACAATACTGCATTAAAAATATATGCGGGTACACAAGATTAAGACGTCATACTAAAATAACTTCAAAGTTACAAATTTTCCTTTTCCATTATCGTAGTGTATTAATCCCATATGGTAACCATGGATGCATTCTTCCTCAGCACGACACTTTAAACGGCTGAGATTTCTGAAGTGTGGTTTAAACGGTAATTCTCTATTTCATGCAACTTAATGCACTCCCATGGTTCCTTTGAATGTCTTGATGTCAACTGAGTCTATAATTAAAATTATCACAGTTCACTGAATGCATAGCAGAACATAGTTATTGATCACGTTGCTTTAAACAAATAATTATATTAAACATGTTGCCAAAGGTCACGTGCCTAGTAATAGAATTTCAAATTTTTGTATATCTGTCAGGTCCATGCCTGCCAGTAATAATCCTTAGCATCTTTCTTATAAAAGCCTCAGTAGCTGGGCGTATGAAGAAATGTCATGTCCATGCGCAATGTAACGATCTGCGGTCTGCGTAATTACTACACCGACACTATCTATGACACCTTTCCCAACTCCTGGCTCTGAAAAATTACACTACTCAGACAAAATGTCTGAAAAAACTACGAACGCATTTGTTGAACAATTAAAAAATGTTTTTATTTATGTTTTGTATTGTGGGTCCGTCGCTTTTGAAATAAACTTCTCCGATGTTTGGAAGGTGTTCTCTGCCATATTTGAGCATTAATGACAAATGCGCCCATATTGCTTCAGGGTCTCTAGGGAGATTGTCTGATAAAGTACAAAATGAGAATGTACGGAGAGTTGGTAAACTTTCATCGTTAGTTACATTACACCAGTGTGTAAAGACACTTGCTGGCGGGAAGCTCCAAAATGGACAGATTGCACTTCAAATGAATATTTGCAAGATAAATTCTCACTGAAGTCAATGTAGAACAACTCCCGATTAAAAGACCAGGATTTATTCATTGCATAAATAAACTCACGCTGAAGGTTGATGTTAACAGTATGGACCGTAAATTTGAGCATTTACATCTCGATCTATTGACATTGTCTCCCACTATTAATTGGATAACTTTTATTTTTGTTATTTGTAGAATTATGTTTTTACCGTGATTGTCAGTTTAATTTTCTTTCACTGTAACCCACATTTTGTACGAAGCAGTTTGCTATTCGTAAATCTGTATATACGAAATACAGTTGGCTCTGCAAAGAGAGCCTTTTCTATGTATGCCCGCTTCTTTACTACCCTCACAGCACAGGTATTTAAAGAAATCACGTGGCTTTTTGTGTTCTACGTCATAGCGTTGTAGCACTTCTGTGAGAAACTTTGTGTTGGAATGCATGGAAGAAAAACACGTGTCACATTCCTTTACTTCGGGGTCTACAAGCCAAAATGTCCTCAATTTGTAGAAGGTGGCATAACCTATCTTATAAGATTGTTTTTTAAATTACTTTGTGAAAGTCTATAAGTGGCATCTTCAGAAATCGTATTTGCTTTTTAACTTTGTTCTTTGTTATTGTGTCTTTCATGCCCGGACACAGGCGGATAAATTTGTCTCTCGACAAGAAAGTTTCTATGACGTTGGTAACTTTTTCTTTTTTGTCATTTGACTTCCATGAGTACATAAATTTCAAAGGGTAGCTACGCATTGCAATCGTCACTGGTCATTATTTCAGGAAAGTATTGCTCTGACTAATACATCTGTATTTTGGAATTACATTGTCAGACACAGCTCGGGAAAATAGTTGTTTCGATTTAAAACATTTTGTGTTCCCGTAGCTCCGTGCAAGTTGTGTCTTGAGGATTTCTCCAAAAAGGAATTTATTCCTGTTGTTCAGATCCACTAGCCTCCTCCGTAGAGCTGTCCTCACTTTAGATCTTGGTGTATATTTGGTCGATAATAGTCAGGTATTACGAATCACATGGAAATTTTTTGCTTAAATTTTTGGGCAGACTTTATAGCAGATTCCTTGCGCTTAATCTCCCTGTGCAATTAGCGGTTAAATGAAGATCTATTTTTAAAGCTATTTTCTTTTAATAAGTCTTCCTGCCATCTTCAACTAAGCCTACCAATAGACTTCCATCATCTTCATCTGATGTTTTTGGAGTATTGGTTTTCAAATATTGACCAACTTGTTTCCGTAGTACTAGCTCAGTGGTTCATCGTATTCTTAGGACACTTTCTTTTGGTTTCTCTTTTCACGCTGTGTCATATCAGCTATCGATTTCACTTGTTTCTTTTTAAGTTTATTAAGGTATTTCTTGTGTCTCTTGGCTTTTTCAAGAACAAGTCTTTCAGGATTTGGTTTAATTTTAATTTGTTGCAACTTTACTGCGTCTCCTTTCTTCTGTAGTAACTGCTACTTTGATTGGCTTGGAGGCAATTTATCTGTAAAAATGTTTACATTCTTTAGGAAGAGTTTTAAATTAAATATTGCTGGCCTAGCCAAGATATGGAGGAAGATAATCAGAGTTAAATCAACAATTTGTATCATTCTCCTTCCAAGCTTACTAATTGAAATGGCAGGAGAATGGCATATGAGAGAATGACAATTTTAAAATAAGATGGTTCTATAAACCACGTGTAGAATTTTTCTAGGTTATGTTTATATTTAATTGTAAATGCCTATGTATTCATTTAAAATATAATGTATATATATACTTACCCAATATTTATTGCTATCAGGAGGATGAATAAACACGAAAATACTGCTACAGCTACACTGAATCAAATTGAAATAAAACCACTTCAATTACACAAATGTTATTCTTTGGCTAAGCCACCATTACACAGCCTTCCTATCTGTATGGGGTGCCACCTACCACCACATTTTAGAACTAAATGGCGCCTTTTTCAAATCTCACTTTTTGTCCAGGAGAATGACTTTAAATAATGAGAGGAAAAGTAAATAAGAAGCAAATGGAAAAATTTCAAAAAATAAAATAAAAATGTTGTTGTAGTAATAAATGCGATCTACAAGATAAGTATATATTAAAATATGTCAAACATTAAGGAATATATTGTTTTTATTGATATACAAGGGAAAATATTAAGAATGACAACCAGGAGAATGATATTTTAACTATCAAATAATTTGTTAATACTAGAAAAATATTAATTTAAAGATATTTTTTATATCGTTTATGTAAGGAAAAGTGATATTTCCACTGAAAAAATATTTGATTAAATACTTAGAAAAATATTTTTACTATAGGTTAGTGACTGAATTTTTGATGTTTAAACAGAATGACCCCTATATATAAATGTATAATTATATTTATATGTGTACATTTGTTTATATATACATATAGACCCAAAATATATATTTATGCGTGTAATTATGTTACGTACAAAAGCTGAGAGGAACAACACATTACACTCTCAACCCATCATTTTTTCTACACACTGCATAGTTACAGTATTTGATTGAAGTTTGCTTTAATATATTTTTTTTTAGCGTGAATAATGAACCCTTTTAGAATATGTGCTGTAATCAAACAAATGTTATTTATTTAAAAAAATCTAATTAACACCCTTTCATTGAAACAAAAAATAAATATGTAGACAAAAATCATCGTGTTCTACAAAAAACAAAAAAACTGGGTTACTACTCCAACCATTGTTCCATTGGGAACATAAGTAATTACAGAAAGCCACCATTTTTAATACAAGCACACATATTGTGATACTAAAAAAGAACTAGTGAGAAACATATAGAATATCCTCCCATTTAATGTGATGGGAAGATGAGCTGGGGGGGGGGGG
>CABFWB010000423.1:14596-51565 GCA_902151455.1 Timema bartmani | reverse complement strand
GGGGGGGATAATTATTTATTATAAATTATATCCAAGAAACCATTTAAAATTAATAAAAATTGTCCAAACGTCAGCATGAAGCTACCCTGGATCAACAATGAAGTATGTTTCGGATTGTTATTAAATGGCCGACGATTTTACATATATATTACCGACTAGCCCTTAAAATACATACATACATATAATTACATATTCCATTGTCAAATAAACTATACTTATTTTTGGTTCAAAGGTTTAGGTACCTATGTAACTAAATTTAAAATGGTATTAGATGTGTAAACAACGCCATTTCATATTCTAATGTGTTGATTTAATGTGAAATAAACTAAATAATTTACTGTAAATAGTTCGAATGTTAACTATTATCTTGAAAGTCATCTAAATTCCAATTTCCAAAGGATGCACCTTATTTGATAAAAAAAATATACTTTATGTACTTTAACGTCAGGTCATGTCATGTCATCTGCAGCATTCACTTTTGAAATATACTATCAAATCCTATAAAATAATATCAATGGTATAATTAAACCGTGGATTTGTTAAAGGAACTAAGTCAAAAAATGCCATTTTGTGTTTTTCATGTAGCTTACCTAATGTGGCTAAGCCCTAACGTTAGGGGTAGAAATTAATTAAGACAACCTTTACTTTATGTGAGTAAAGATATATGGATATCAAGCATATTGCAAAGAAACGTACTAAGTAAATGACTTAATTCCTTTCTCCACCATATACATTATTGTACACTTCTTAGTTCCTTTCACCCCCACATGTAGGGGGCCAGCGGTGCTTTAATTGGATTATATACGGGTGACGTAAACATTTATCGTTATTGTAAACTGTGTCAATAATGTACATTTTTGTAACTTTTAAATATTTGAATAGTTATCATGTGTTTTATAGTTGTTAATTTATTATTTAATTTTCTTCCATTTCTATGTGTTCTATTTACTTACTAATTTATAGACTTAATTATGATTATTATAATTTAATTCAGTGAATTGTTTAGCTATTAATTTAATTGTATCTTAATCATTGTATTGATTGTTTTATTTTTAATAATCAAATCTTTGAATATTTCGTGTGTATTTTAATTCGTGTTTAATCAGCAACCCACTTCAGTGTACTTAAAAGAACTCACGGTTCACACGGTAACGTGTGAACGACCCGTGACTCTCCCAGGTCACGTGCGCCCTAAGTTACATAATTATTATCACAATACAGATAGGCTTAATATTTATTATTAATTTTTAACTTAAGAATTCCACATATCTTTGTATTTTTATATTTATAATATATTTTTTAAGGTTTCTAGAAATTTGTAAATTAAATATTACATTTCACCATTCACAATAATCTGACATCTTAGCTCAGTCAGTAGCGTGTCTTTCTATTGAGCTGAGGGTCCCGGGTTCGATTTTTGGCACGTACGAAAAAATTATCATTGGTAAAAAGTGGGCTTACCCTTTCACAGTGATGAATAATTAACGGCCGGGGACTGGATACTGTGCCTGTCCTACTTGTAGGTTAGATTATAAGACATATGCAGTTACAACAGACCTATCAAGCCGATACTGGAAAGTATATGGCTCGAACAATAAACTGACCCAGGCCACAGGCTAGAAACAGAAGTGGATTTAAACATAATTATTAAAAATAAGTTGTACCAATTGTTGTGATAGCTTTTTCTAGCATCCTATAAATTGTAAAAGTAAATAAATAAGTAAGTAAATTAAAAAACGTAAAAAATACGTGAATAATAGTAAATAATGTTGCTTTTAGATCTCATACATTTCAAACAGTAATTTCAATTTAAAATTTAAAATAGTTCGTTTGTATATGTAAAAATAGAACCGGTTTCGTTTTATCTTCTGAAAATCAACAATTTTGCAAATAGCTCCATCCTCTAGCACACGATTCAATTCAATTTTGTCACTGTTGAATATTAAATAATATGTTCCTATTTTCTAAAAGTAGCTTCTACCAAAATTCTACAACACATAGTACTGTATTAAAGTTTTAATAAGGTGCTTTACTTTTTATGTTGTAATTTTTATTTAAATTTAAATTATCAAACCCAGCATATTGTATCACACAACTTATAGACTAAATTAAGTACTCTAAAAAAGTACGTTTAGCTCTACACATGAAGTACTAGTGTTTAGTTATTTATTCATTTAAATAGAAAATGAGTCTATTTACTGGTTAACAAATGTATTCATTACCACCACTTGCATTCGAACTAGGGTCTTCTAAAACTATGGGTGACTGTTATAACTTCTTAGCTTGTTTTCTACGAGGAAGGGTTTGACTCGTTTTCACAGGTATGCAACTATAAAATGAGGGAAAAGTGGCTGGATGAAACTGTTTAGCTCAATGTGTACAAAATTGGCATAATTATAGTAGTTAAAGGTCTTTGTAAAGCCATCTTTAAAATTTAATTGATAATGTTTATGAAGATAAATTTTAAAAAACAGTAGAATCCCAACCATCTGGACACCAGCTATCCTGATGACCGGTTATCCAAATACGTATAGAAACAGTGGTTTTCGTTGAATTTGGGCCAATAAATTTTAATAGCTTTTACCTAAATTTTAAGGGTTTTATGCATGATAGTTTATTTTAAGATGTTTGAAGCTTAATTTTTTTTGTGATGTATAATAAATACACAACAATTTACAGTACATATGTTGTTTGTTTTATGATGTATTGTAAGTACATAATATTACGGTGCATAAGCTACATGCCTTTTTAGTACTCTATTTTAAATAAGTGTTTTAGTGTGAAATCATTTTTTTTTTCTATAAGAAATTGTAATGTTTTTTTGATTATATGGACTAACCTAGGTTCAAATTAGTCTGGATGGTCGGGGTTCTACTGTATGTAATACTGTTTATAATTTTAAGGAAATTTTGAGTAGATTTTTTATTGTGGTTATTCACAGCGTCTTATTACTCATTTTGGCTCAACTTAATTGAATTGATGGGGTAGGGTGAGGAAGGTTCTACTAATAAGCCAAGGGTTTCGTTCGCCATAGATGGGACTTAAGATTCTCACCCCAGTCGTATTCTTTACTATACGTAACCTTACTTATCAACAAACAAGCTTACCTATTCCTACCCAATCATGATTCCAATCTAATATTTATCTGCTCACTGTATATTATTATGTAGGTTTTTAATATGATAATAGCAATACATTGTGCGTATAACCTAAACAGGTGGTAAGACATGGTGCTAAAATAAATTATAAACAATATATTGCATAAATAATACACGGAACACTATCACAAAATAAACTTTTATCGTCCTCCATTAGTCTTCTTCCCCTGGTCACCAAATTCACAGGCACGGACGTAGATACAATTTTCTATTTAACGATCTGGAAGAAATATCTAATAGGGAAGGAATCATTAGTTACATCAAGGTAAAGAATATTTTTTTAAAAAAGAAAGTAACACCTTTCATAAATTGTAACTAACTGTTTTTATTTCCTTCAAAAATTTATATTATCTATCTTTGACATTGAAAACGTTTTCATGAGTTCTTTTAAATCCATATTATTTGCCATTTGTTCTTCAATTGAAATAGTAGCTAACCCAGAAAGTTGGGCTGCACCCATTGTTGATCGTACATAAGTTTTGATAAGTTTAGCCTAAGTATAAAAACTCTTCTCGCTGCTTGCAACAATAACTGGAAGCGTTAGATTAATTCATAGAGCAATTGCAATATTAGGTATGAAGTCCTCTAGTTAATTTAATAAAATAATTCAATGGCACCTTTTAAAAAACTCACTGTTGTAATAATTTTCCCCGCCCAAGCTTTCAACGCATCTGTTAATCCTATTATACAAATATCATAATTCCCATTGTATTTTATAGCTGAAGTCAATTTATTATAATATTTGAGCACCTTGAAATATGATTTTGTAGTCAATTCAGCAATATCACACGAGAAGCCAAAGATTTGACTTATTTCCTCTCTTTGTTCAATCTTACTTTAACAGATGTAATCATTTTGTGCGGAATTGAAAAATAAAATTCTTCTTTAAATCTCAATAATTGGGGATCTTTAAATGGCTCATTCCTTGACTCATAAGCACGCATTATTTTTTTCCTCTAATTTGTTTCTCCATTTCAAAATCTGTGGATGCTCCTGTATTCTCTGCTAATTCACGTGAGTCAATAGCTGTTTTTTTCTACACTATTGTAAAAATCTTGTTAATTTCAGCTGTTAAGCGTCAAATAAATATAATATTCCTTTTTATGAATAACTTTACTAGTAACGTAAATTTAATTCAAAATACAGTTCCAGCCAGGTAACAAGAGCAACAACAAGTTTAAACTTGGAAATGACCTAGGCAAGACCATTTGCTTCACATCGAGTTGCAGTTCTTATGGGTTCAGTGAGTTAAATATTTTCTCCAATTTCAAATAGTGCGTTGTATTCCTATTTATAATTGTTGGAAGGCACCCCCTGGACCTTTGCACCCTAGGTGACAACTAAGGCACGCTCCTGCTCATAAGTAGCAGACCCAATGCCCTGGTCCTGTTTAATCCTCTTAATGACTTTATTTGATCTTTTCCACCCTTATTTGTTATACATGTCCTAATTGGTTTTCCTGTTGACTTAACAAGTAAACAAATTCAATTACTTGCTCATGACTCAGTTTGACCCCAAACGTATTCACTTGGTTGATTTCCACTATGTTGGCATTGAACTAGATCCTAGTATATTTTAAATGTTAACCCTAATATGACCTTTATTATGGCCTTGAAGTTGATCCAGTTTTCCAGACAATTTCAAAGTGGCTACAATACTACACGTAAAGGATAATGGTAACGGGAAGAAGGCGTACGTGTTGTGGAAAGCTTACCCCCACCCCCCCCAAGTGTAATTCGTGATTCCAGCCAATTATGCCAGCACCTACCATGAAGGTTTAGTTTTGAGAACTTTGCCGAGCGACAGCTCTATGGAATATATCCTGAAAAATACACTCATGAATTTCACTACCCAACTACCTTCACGTTTCACACACAAGAAAATGGGAATTCATTCTCACCCAATTCCAATACACTTTATATTTCATAAACTTAACTATAGGTCAAACATTATGGGACAACAAGGTGGACGCTGATGGTATGGGTGTCATATACGTGGATACTATCCTGTCTTGAAAATATAGCGGTATTTATATTTTAACGTGCTAAGACCATTACGCCAGCTCATTGGCGAAGTCTAGCACCCCTGGACATCTATACCCAGGTTTGTTTCTAGGTAAGTATCTAAAAATCTCCAACTCCCACCCCGAAGGGTAAGATGATCCGGATCAAGCCGGATACCCAGGAAGGTGAGAATTAACTCTTCCTCCCCTACCAGTCACTCATTGGTTAGACCGACATTGGGGGCTTGTGCCTTCCACAATATCCAGGGTGGTTGCTGGAGCTATTTACTACCACACACAGAAGTGACCTTACGATCTCCACTCTTTCCCGTGTGTATGGGAATGGGATTACGCCCAATGCACATGTGAAAGTAGTTCTCCTCTACTCGTGCGTACGGGTGGAGGCGCCCATGATCTAGCATATGCACTACTAACGGTTCAAGTTAGCACCGGAGTGCTAAAACAGCTCACCTCACGACCGGTGAGGCCAAGGCCCGAAGGCCCAGAACCCCAGGAGCTTGAGCTTGAGCCTGAGAACCAAGAAACCCACCAGTTTGCCAACGCCATCACTCATCAGCGATTTAAACTCACTACCCCACAGAAACCAACCCATTTCTGGGCCACTGCCTGTGTGATACTTATGACGGAAGTAGTCATACCGGGAAATAAAAGTCCGCAGAGCTACACCCTAACTCCTGTAAGTGACCGATGCAAGCACCAGCGAATCCTGGCACGCAATATAGTGGTCCCAACGCCTTTTAAATGCTATCAATGCTATAAAATCGTTTGAAATTGAAGACATATAACATACTCAAACGCGAATAAAAATGTTGGCCTATGTATATTGATAGCGTCCATTATACAAATGTTTAAATTTTCAATTCAGCCAAGTCTGCAACTTTAGTAAAAACCCAAAACTAACTTAATAAAATTCAAAAACCCTCCGTATAAGATAACAATTTACTCTGTTTGCCCTTTTAAGTGTATATATATACGAACATTTTAGACCAACAGCCATTGGATGACATCGTATCACAACTTATACGTATCGTTGATACCATACATTCAAACTATATGTATGGCACATACAAGACCTTTAGCTATACCTAATTGAACCATGTGACCATATTTAGAAGAAAAATCGATTGTTCGGAAATCATAAGGGGTGTCCGAATATTCGAAACTTGAAAGGGCTTCGGAAAAATAACAGCTTCAACTTAGCTTAAAACAAATTCAGCCTTACACATTTACGAAGCTTACCCATTAAATATATTGATGGTTAAAATACTCTAGTTATGGTCATTTATTGCCATTTTGAGAAGTTAAAAATTAATATGCATATGAAAAATCTGAAGTAATTGAATTCTAAGTTGTAGTAGTAGCTGGATTTATCAGAATGAAATGAAATATTACAAAAATGTTCAATAAAACCTTTTACAAATAATTTAGAGGCATATATATATATGTATATACAACACAAATATATTACTTTTAAATCATAAAACAACTTAACAAAATAATAATATTCGAAATTCAATTAGGTTGTTAGAACATTTCATATATTCAATTCGAATTCACTTCAAATTAAAATATTTGAGCTCGCACACCGCTTGAAATCAATATTAGAACAGGCACTGGCGAGCCTATATAATTCAAGTTTTTAAAAGTGTGCGTGAAACATCACTTTCGACGCAGCTAAATATTAACAGACTTTTTATATTAATACTCCAACCAGCTGGGAACAGAAATGTTTTCTTTCCCCCACGGTGTTTCTTATCAACGAGGGAACGGAATAGGAAGATTTTTTAGCCCTCTGTCCAGGAGCATTATGCCTTTGTTGACAAGTGTGGCAAAGATATTTTAAAATATTTGCTTTGTATTGACCTAAATGTACTCTCTAATCTTGACCATCAGTGTCATCTTTTCAAGGAATTGACTACGACAGCATTTAACCCTGAAATGGAAGGCAGAGCTAAAACTTTAACCCAATTATGAAAGTATCCGGCTATAAAGGCTATCGTCAAAAGCGTATATCTTACTCTTCTGTCGTTGGTCTACGTAGTAAGGGCACAAAGAATAAAGAGGAACAAGAGATTTTCCATTCAAATGTATTTTATACACCCACAGTCCTGTGAGTGTTCCAGCAGTGAACTCGATCTTTTTTCCGTTTCACAAACAGAAACCCGTTTCGAAGACTTTCAAGGGACACAATACAAACCTGTCCCTTTCCTCACGGATGACTCACCCATCGAGCTCACGGTATACGCTCAAGGTGAATTATTATATATTTATCTTTCACAGACCATGCTGTATCTGGGCCACCAGCTTGAAATTCGATGGTGACACCTTACAGGAGGTGGATGAAATCGCTCCCATCGACAGCTTGTGGCCACCGCTATTTACACATTTGGATGTGTTTCTAAATCTAGAGTAGTCTCACCACCCATCAACACGTATGTTTACAGATCGTACATTGAAACATTACTCAATTAATACAACGTGTCCCAAAGAACTCATTTGACATGTTTCCTGAGGTACGCAGACAATCCCAGCTTGTTTGAAGAAGTTTTAAGCACTAATATCAAGGGACTGTAGGCTCAATATATTCTATCTGCAAAAAATAAGACAGTGGTTCTTTTAGGGTAGCTAAATGGTGAGGTATTTAATAAAAGAAATACAATTTAAGTGGTAAGGAGCTCAGAGTCAATCTGGTCTAATTTAAAAACAGGTTCGCTCTTATAACTGCTACCGAAATCACCCAGGTCAAAGTTCACATCGTCAAAGTGATTATTTTAGGGTGAGGTGTAAGAATAGGACCATGTGGCTTGCTGGCCTATGCCAATGCATAACAAGACGGTTCCTTTAAGTCTCCTATTACCTGAGTTGAAGTAAAAATGCTCAAAATTCCTTCAGGTTTGCAAGGGTAATCTCTGGACAGTGTGTTTATGTGTAAATGAGTAATATGCCATTGGAAAGATAAATTATCATTACGATACCCAAACGATTCATCGTGGGATTCAAGTTCAAAATCAACGTTCAATGTAGATGCTGCCAAAAATACGTTCATTTTCCAAACGCACGGCATTAATTATTTATCGCTGTATGACGACGGGAAACAAGCGCCATCAAAACATTTGCAGCCTTATGTCTCGAACGTCAACAGCATCATGTCCTATCACAATCTGCTTTCTAGAACAAGTATACATTTCATGAATGATTATAGTGACATTTAATGAGTACTATCTAATACCCTTAGACCTCACTCCTAACTTAACCACCCCCATGAACTTGCATTGGAATTTGACGCTTCGTGGATTTCTGATCATGAAAATTAGCTTCACCAGGGAATTCATTCAAACCGTCAACTGTATAGTGTGCGGAGATTTTGCCAATATCACCACCAACAACAAGGACATAAACGTGGTGGTTAATTATTGCAATTAGCATAAGAAGCGTCCTACCTCATACACTCATAATCTTAGTCATGAACTTCATTGTGGATTTCTAGAGCTACATCAATGATGATTAAGAACTTATCGTCAAGAAACCGAATGTCTTCTCAGAATGCGGTACATTACTTCACCATTGAGTGAAGCTAAAAAGCAAGCCAATTATATAGTCAACAAATTACATAAAAACCCCTGGGATAGTTGTGATGAGGATTACAACCTCCCTCATCTCCTGTGCCAAACTGCGTGTAGAAACCGTTTACGTCAAGGAGGCAAAAAAGTTTCCATCCAAATACATGCCTATGCTTATAGTAAGTCTGAACGAAAGAAGATGTTCTTCTTTGATATTCCATAAATTGGGTCAGTCCACATGCGTTGCACATAGCTCTGAATGGAATTTAGATTCGACCGCCATCGTTTGGGGACTTCGAGACTGGATGATTGAAGATGGACACGCACACCACAAGATATGCGCTGAAAACAAGTCAGTTCTTCTGCTCTGTATGTTAGGGGGTTTTCCCTGCTAATACTCTACCAAAAATACTAACTTGCCCTGCCTCCTTCTTCGTCAACACGGACCCAAACGCCAAGATTGGGAAGCATTTGACTGCCATCTTTATCGACCAGAATGGCTTGGAAGAGTACTTTGATATTAAAGGTCAATTTCCTCGTATAAATTGAGATTTGACATTTATACGCACAATTGTTTCCCGATTAATACACATTAAGGCCCAACATCAAGGCATAGCCTGAGACGTATATGGTTATTACTGTCTCATGTATCTTCTATACTGTGCCCTTAATGTTCAGATTATGATTCTCATGACACGATTCTCACCCACCAATCATTCAGCCAATGACACTGGAGTGTTAAAGTATTACAACGCCGGTTTAAAGACGTCAGAGTGTTGCCACCTCTCAAGAGTTTACGTCTAATCATCATGCACCCTGGCTCTGACCTCCATTGTCGGTGGCTATTAAAAATTGTCATGGCGTAGAGACATCAGACAGGTTAGTTTTATGCTGGCAACCATCGTAAGTATCAAACTCTTGCTAAGCCTCGTCCAAATTATAATGTAAAGTCAACAGGTACCCAAGGAGGCTGCACCTGCAAAGCAAAACTGGTGAAGCCACTCACCTTAAGCAGTATTTTAACATTCTGTATTAATTTGCGAAGTCTGAGGCAAACGGGTCATCGCTGGAATGATAGTCAAGAACCAATTGTACACCCTTTGTCTTGCTAAAGAAATGCAGTGGAGGTTCAGTCGTGTAAACTGCAAAGAGTGCCAAGAAGTGAGCAACCACAATTCGTTTATATCAAATTAATTAGATAAAAAACAACCTCCTCAGAAGATAAGCCTGAATAGCTAAGAAATTAGACGTACATGCGGAAACTACATAGTCGTCATCAGAAAGAACCCAGATGCTAGACTTAGAGTGGTCTCCTATGTCGTCCTGACGTTGGCGCATCTCTGTGTGGTGTGGGACTTCATCTACGTCTGTAAAGACTTGCGGAATATGTGGTTGACATCCGACGCCAGATCTTACAACTATTTGATCAACACACGTGTCGTAGATATATTTAACACGCGCAGAGAAACCAAGGACGTAGTAGATCTCGAGCAGCCTATTGTGTAAATGTACATCATAAACTTGGTCGTTCTTACCTATATACACTCCAAATAATCGGTTTGGAGTATTTCACGCTGGATTATGAACTGAAAACTATCTAACTAATGTATAAAGGAACACCCTGATTTTGTTTCGAATAACAATTTAAAAAATTAAAATATAATTCTTGGCAGCTGAACATTGATAACATTTTACTATATTATTTGCGTTTTTTATTGGTATTTTTAATATGTATTAAACGTTGAAGCTGCAGATTTATGAATATACTAAATTGGTTTTAACTTAAGTAACTATTCGATATTGTTCCTTCCTTCCAAAATCAGGCTATAGAAAATCATAAAACAAATATAGGCAACATTCTTGTAGTAATATACAGTGTTTTGTTTTTTTGCCAATTATTATTTAACATGTCTCAGCTGGTTTTTATTGATGATATCCTCATTGAGAACAATTAATGTTCAAGGTCTCG
Source organism: Timema bartmani (assembly GCA_902151455.1). Classification (NCBI taxonomy): domain Eukaryota; kingdom Metazoa; phylum Arthropoda; class Insecta; order Phasmatodea; family Timematidae; genus Timema; species Timema bartmani. The sequence continues at coordinate 40,855 of CABFWB010000423.1, read as the reverse complement.
AACAAAGTTCGAAGGTGTTATAACCCTGTAAAAATCCCCTCAACATTCAGCGTACCCAAAAGTATGCCGAAAGATGCCCTCATGATAGGTAGCCCCAGTATTATCCATTGAGAGTCCTTTGTCCTGTTCCAATGCTCAACTTATTCGCTGTCACTTGGTTGTCTCCCCGATAAAATCCCTATGGGTCAGAAGAATCGAGGGGGTGTAAAACATGTGGTCAAGCGTAACTCTTGTAAGGGTCACCACTTGAAACACCTTGGACAGAATCTTGTTCAAGGACATGCATGAGGTCACGTTTAGGTAAACATATAAAGCCCATTAGGACCTCGTTGTAGTTCGAAGCAGTGGAACAAACTAGGTTAATACGTTCAAGGTTGAATTGGGTCATGAAATTTTTACTTAAATGTTGTTTACTTGTCAAGTAGACGGGAAAACCCACTAGGACATATTTAACATAACAGATTGAAAAAAAAATTAAAATAAACAAACAGTAAAAATGTTTACATTACTGGGGAGGGGGGGGGGGTCTGGGCTATGGGGGCGCTTTTGAATTTCGGAATAAAGTATATCTGTCAGAAGGCATTCAATTAGGGTGCACTCGAATTGCGTAATAAAGTAAACTTGTCATCCTGTGCACATAAGATTAGGAACAAACTTTAATCCCATTCAACTCCAAACCCCTTACCTAACATAGCCTAACCTAGCCTAGCCCAACCTAAAATTACATAATATAACCTAACATAACCTAACTAAACTAGCCTACCCTAACCTAAATTAACTTAACATGAACTTACCTAACCTAGCCTAACCTAACCTAACCTCAATTTTCCATTTTGAACAAGGTCATAATAAGTTTAATTCTTACTTCACAGTTCTTGTAGGGGTATTACCAAACTCGGATGAGCTGTTCCGCAATACATGTACACCCGTATTAGTTGCCCCGCAATTCGTGTGCACCAGGCTAGGGCACCAGTAACGCAACACTTATATGGGGCGCATTACAATTGGGCCACGTAAACAAGTTATGATCTCCGTTTGAAAAGGGAGGCGTTAATCCTACATTACAACTGGGCCACGTCAACAATACTACTGGGCCACGTCTACATGTCAACTTAATTGATTAAGTGCATTCCAATTGGACCACGTACACCTGTTGAGACAAGGTCGTGCATAGGCATATAAACAAACTATAGACAACCCCTTTCGATTTCTGGAGCTCTCGCCAGAACACAACACCGCAAATTTCAATAAGGCTGTAAACGTATCAAATCCAGGAGGGTGTCCAATAAATATCTATTTATTGTTTTTTTTTCCTTCAGTAAACTACCCTTCAATTTTAGGGGTAGAGGGATAGTTCCAAAAACCTTTCTCTAGAACCTTATGAAAACCCTAGATACAAAGTTTCAGTCCGATCGGTAAAATAGTTTAGGCTCTAGTATGGTTCGGGATTGACCTCTCCTCAGTTGTCGTTTAACTAACTCGTCTCTCACCGTACATTTCGCAGCACTGCTAGGCGGGTGACGTCATTCCGTCCGGCTGCGCTGTGAGCGAGCGGTCTATGAGCTTGGAACCTAACCTAACCTAACCTAACAACCAAGTGTCAGTTTTTAAAAGCAGTTTCCTAAATATGTTTACCAACTACAAATCTGTAAAAGACTTAACATGGTTTAGCATTACTACAAATGTTTACCAACAACGATGAACTTGAACAAAGCAAGTAAAATTTCTATCTAAAATTATGTCTTGTATTACTTGTAAGCAGAGTAAGGTGGAGTAGATAAAGTTAATATATGTCTATGTTTTGGAAAGTGAACGTGGCGCAATTCACCTATGGGCGTGTTCCAAATAAGCTATTAAGCTTTTAAGAGATATATATCTTTTATAATCCTCCTAGTCAGTGAACGTGGCCCAATTCACCTGTGTGATTAAGATCTAATCGGCCTCGTGGCCCAGTTGTAATGCTTCGCTTATATGAAATGTTTAAGCATTTGCGTGGAGTAAGAGATGTAAACGTGCCCATTAATGCGAATATTTTTCCACTTCGTCTCCTTATCCGTTATGACCATACTACGTATTATATTGGTGGAAGGGAAAATTAATTTATATACATATATATTAATTACGCAGAAATAGAAAGGATGAGAATTGGGAAATTTAAAGAAAATCTACTTGAATTAGTGTGAAGGTTTTTTAGTTGTATAGTTAGTGGATTTTAATAAATATCCTTCTTCAATAACATAAAATAAAACCAAATTGGATATTAAAATAAAAGCTTTAAATGGGGTACACCCAAAATATGAGTGAAACTTTTTTGTTTTAATTAAGGTAATCCTTGGACATAATAACATTATTGAAAAAACTAAGCCAAGTGCTCTGTGAACAAAACAAATATATTAAAACTAGGATACAAATATTTACATCTAACTTTTTTGCTACGTTAACTGACGACCTTTTATAAACAAAGTTTTGAACATTTTGGTGTTAATTTTTTTTTAGTCCAGCCCACATAAGTGGGCAAACAGACAAAATGTCAATACCATCTAGTTAAGCATGCTGTTGATGGGTAGCTTGGGGTTCTAATTCTAGTTGAGATTTATTGATTTTTTCCTAAATTGTTTCCCCACTTCATGATTATTTGTAAATTTATATTTTAATTTCGATCTTCTTCCTCCTTAGCTATTTAGTGTGACTAAATTCAGATAACGCTGATAGGTAGGAAAAGGTGGTGAACAAAAAAACTAATAAAAATTAGTATCATTAACTACACTTTGGCTACATTATCTACGAGCTGGGAGGGCTCAGTATTGCCCGGAAGAAGTTAGTGGTCTTGTGAAATGTATTTAGATTGAAAAATGAACTAACGTATCGAACTTAAGTATCTAGATTAAAAACGCTTTAAGTAGAACAGATTTTTAAAAAAATCACAAATCATTCTTACGGCCAACAATGTTTATAATATACTCTATTACTATAAATATTCTCTATTGGTATTTATACTTCTTATCAAAAGTTTCAATGATAGATCGCATGAGTTTAAGTGATAGAATATTTAAGTCCTTTGAATATAATATATTTTAGTTGGAGATACTATTATTCTACTGCTTTCTATAAGTGTTGCTAGTTCTAAGCTATTAGTTAGGGGGAGGGAGGTAATTGAACAAATTATTTTCCCTTTAATTTATGATATATAAATAATGTCGTACCAGCTGTAGAACACAAATGTTATGAAAAAGAATTAAACATATAAATTTATTTCCTAATTATTTTATGAATTACTCCAAAAAAGAGTTGTTTTTTTAAATTTTAAATCTAATTGTGTCTTTTACGGTACTAAGAGCGTCCCTTTTGAGTAGATTACTGTTGGGGACTGGGCACACTTACAAAACAATCTCCCCCTTACACCCAATCCCGTGGAATGTTGCCCATGCTGCGTTCTAGCTATAGGCCCATTATAAATGAAATTCAGTACAAATCTTTATATAACTATTGAATATATTCCTGATAAACATTCAGAACTGAACCATGGGCCACTAGAATTGTGATTGACCACTCACTATCAATATTTAGGCACACGGACATCCTCACCAAATATGATAATATTTTATGCACCACTCTGATCCGAACTAAGTAAGGTAGGGTCCTGCATGTGTTTGAGTCACCCTCAAAAGGGAGATACTTTTTTTAGCCCTCTTTTTCCACAACCACTACTTTCTTTAGGTGCCCCCCCTTCCCCTTCCTGCCCTATCTCACCCCTTTCCATAGCATTTGATGGATTGCTCTTTGCTTCAACACCAGATGCTTAGAAAAGAAGGGCAGCAGAGATAGGGTTAAAAGGATAGGGCCTGGAAGGGGTTTACAACCCACATTATTATACATTATTGCGTGTTCAAAAAAGAACAAAACCCTCTTACAATAATTAACACTTTGTTGCGGAAAAAGAGGGAGGGTTGTCTTAGTGTTTTATTTTGTGTTGGGTGGAATTATGCACGTATATAATTTATTACTGATGATATAATAAATTTAAGTTATGAACATTTATTATAATTTTTTTCAGGTAAATTGCCTTAATACCAATCAGAGATATTTGCATAGTTTCACTGATCAGGAGGGAAGATATTAGAGGAACACTAATCATACTTTGGTTAAAGAATTAACACCTTAGTATAACGGTCCTTTATTCAAAATATGTTAAACTTTCCATCAGACGAGACTGACGACTTAGTTCACGCGGCCACTTATGTATGTACTTGATTTAGTTTGAGAATTCAATCACACTTTGAAAAATACAGGCAAAGAGAACTTTCGTTGCTGTAGGGTTCAAGGACACAAATATAGGCGGAAATATGAGTATGCCAAACTATTAAATTAAATAATCACAATTTTCCTGAAATAGTTTCCTTATTGACCTAAAAGAGAAAGGGTTGACTAGTTTAGTTAGGAAGTATGCATATATATATAACTAGCTTTAGGACCTATATGTTTTCCTTAATAAAGTAGGTGAAATGCTAGTTTTTTTATCATACAGTTTTATTACGAAGCATACTAAATATTATGAGGACATTTGCAAATATCGAATGTTAAGTAAGCAAAACTGTTTGTGAATCAAAGTACAGTGCGTACTCAAAACAAAAACCTCAGTTAATGCCCAACTTTACTTTATTAAGCTTGGAAGATGCAAAGCTATTATTTACCAATCCAAATTTGTAAAAATAGTTTTTGAATAAAAAAATTTAAGTGTGTTTGTTGTGTTGCAAATGCACCCTCAAATATGTATATCAAAATAAATACATGTTGAAGGTGTAGGCTTACCGATATAATACAATATTAAAGGTACTATATTTGAAATACATACACACTGTTTGTTAACTAGAACCGTTTGCGCATTTTAAGAAGTAAAAACACTATTTCACTAACTTAAGAATGTGTAGCTTATAAGCTACAATTTTTACTTTCTCGCAAAAAAAAACTCGGGCTTTTTATTAATCTCGACGTTTCATGACCCCCCCGAATCCGAAAAAGTTGTTTTTGAATTTCCATCTCTCTGTCTGTACTTCCAACTAGAGCCTAAACTGTTTTACCGATGGGTCTTAGATTTGGTATATAGGGTTTTCATAGGGTTGCTCCGATGGATTTTCGGAATTGGATGTCTAACCCTAAAATTAAGGGTATTTTCTGATGGGCAAAAAGATAAAAAGTAGATTTTTTTTAAATAAGCTCTAACGATTTTGATCAAATTACATTTCTAAACATTTATAAATATTCCAAACAAAATGGCTACTCTCAATAGTTCGGTAAAATGACTTTAAGAGCTCCGGTCTGGTGCTAAATTATCATTTTTTATCATATCCCGAAACTATTTGAGATATGAAATTACTTATCATTACAAATATGTAGATCTATTTAGATTACAAACATTTTATACGAAGCATATTTTTATAAAGACGATAGCTTTAAATTTATAAGAAAATATTTATATCTTTTAACTTTTCAAACACAAAAGGTAAATCTAGCCTGAAATGTTGATGGATGTCGACGTCTCAGGACCTCTAAACCCTAAAAAGTGGTCTTTGCAATGCCGTCTGTCTGTGTGTCTATTTAAACTTAAAATTAAGAGTAGTTTAGTAAAAGATGAAAAGAGAAAAAATCGATTTCCTCAAAATCGGCTATAACGATTTTGATTAAAATTCGTATCTAGGGTCGGTGACCTGGTGGTCTAGGGGTAAGGAATCAGACTTCTGTACTAGGGGTCCGGGGTTCAATCCTCGCTCCCGGCACAGATTTATCTGATTGCCAAACCCTTCCTTCACCTCTGACAAGATGTGTATTAATCACAACTTGTGAATGTGAGGAATGCCAGGCCTCCACCGTGGTTCGGATTCCACGTTAAACTGTAGGTCCTCCATTTCATCTCACATTCACCCTACCATTACACATTAGCGTAAGTGTATATAACCCGAACGGGTAGTAAGACGCGGTGCTAATAAAAACAATAATAATAATCGGATCTAGGCGTTGATTAAGATTATAAATAAACTGTATATTTTCATTTTCCCGAGAAAATGACTTTAAGGGTACTACACAGGAACTGAAATTTTAGTATCTCTGCAACTATTTGAGATACTAGATAACATATCATTGAAAAATTGTAGTACCATTAAAAATAAAAAACTTTTGTATGAAATATATTTTTATAAAACTAACAGTTTCTGAGATATTGGCAAATATATTAATACAATTTAGTGAGCTTTAGTTGTAAAGTGATACTACTTAAGTTTTAACGCAATAATTCTCCAAAGCCATAGAGTAATTAAATATAAGTCTCTCAAAAAGTTTATGTTATTTTTTCGTTCAACCTCTTAGGAGAAATGTTTGTACAGCAATGATCTATCTCCATTTTGGACTTTATAGTCAATACTTAAATTTTTTATTGGTCAAAATTTATAAATGAGGAATTTAATAGCAATGCAATTACATGAATACATACAACAACTAATAGAATATCGAAAATTTTAACCTGAAGTTGAAATTTTAATACGAAGTGTTGACCCTTGCGGACCCAATATTGATATTTTTTATCGGTCCAAGCATACAAATGAGGACATTAATTCCTTAAAAATAAAATTATAAAATTTAAAACCAGGACTCGAAATGTTTTACATAGGTTTAGAGCAATTTATTTTTGGTTTTGCTAGTGTATACTATTTCGTCTCACATTATTACGAGTTTTGAGTAAATATATATATTTTTAAACAATAGAGCGAGAAATACCGTGTGGATTTCCGTACCATTTATTTCTTAAGCCCCATAAAATAAGACGTTTAAATTATAGTCTTCATATAATTTTGATAAAATTGACTTTCTTATTGAAACAGGTAAACACATTTGTATTGTGTTTATAGCTTGATTGTCTCATGAGATACAGCAGTAATTAAAAGATGATTATTTCGAGACTCACTCACTCACTCACTGAGCATAAAAACCTAAACAGTACTTGGAATATAAACCAAGGGTAAAATACTAGAGATCTCAACTTTTCAACATGGTTCACAAAAATGAGGGCGGGATGTAGTAGAGGGAACAAACTTGTTTTTATCACAGCCAAGTATCATATCTACTGCCCCCTTTACCTCCCATTAGTTTATAGGAGAACATTAACTAGATACTTAAAATCATAAATGTGCACTTAGATAGATTTAACCCTTCCGGATTTGTGTTGTTGCATTTATGCAACAGCTACATTTATTATTTTTTTAATCATTATTATTTATTATTATTATTATTATTATTATTATTATTATTATTATTACTAGCACCGCGTCTTACTACCCGTTCGGGCTATACGCACTAACGCTAATGTGTAATGGTAAGGTGATTATTAGATGAAATGGAGGACCTACAGTTTAACGTGTAATCCGAACCACGGTGGAGGCCTGGAATTCCTCACATTCACAAGTTGTGATTTAAAAAAAAAATTAAAGGTGATTAATTTGGATCCCCTCTAAGTATTCCTCAGTTAGTTCCTTCTGCGTAGAATGATGTCATCAAACATTCCAAAAAAATTTTGATTTTCTAAGATGCCAGTGTTTTAATTAGCACTAGGCAGGAATGTTGTGAATGCGCAACTGCGCCAGTCATTATGGCATACGTCATGCTCACTGCCACCGTATGTTTACATTGCATAGTTCGTTCAAGTTATATCACGTTTCTGAAAATTCTATGACATAGCTTTAGTTTGCTGTAGTTGTTATTCATGTGTGGTCGCTATTATACATAGAAATACCAATGGAAGAAAGAAACTCAAGGAAGAAAAATCTTTTAAATGTGTTTTTGTAACATTTCAACATGATTTCATTTTTTAAATAAAATAAAAAAATACAATATTACTAAAACTTTTATTCAATAATCTTGCATCAAATTTGAAAGAAATGACAGCAGACCAGAATAATATTTCCCAATCCACCACTGTCTCACTTCGTATGGGAGAGAGTAGTAAGGAAGGTCCAAGCAGAAACTTGTCAACCACCCAAATTAATATTTCTTGATCCGTCACTGATCATTGTTATTCTTATTAATTCCCAGTGAAGGCGAACAATATGAGATAAAGAGACCCAATTCTGCCCTGAGGAGGATCAATGTTATTTTTATGGTGGAAAGTGATCCTCCTCCGGAACTATCATTTTAACCACACTATCAGATTTTGCAAAACTGCAAAGGTGCCAGTCCTTATTATTTTTTTTTAGCACCAGTCCCTGAAGGTTAAGAGAAGCGACAAGTTATTTGGAATCATATTGCAAGATGAACTTCAAACTTTGTGATCTCACTCCTTTTTGAGGCTGAGTAATTTAAGGATTTTTTTGTGTTGTACTACTTGGCACGTTTTTGACATTAATGTTTTTGGTGGGGTACCAACACATTATGAGAAGAATGAGTATAAACATATGTTTCTCTAAGTAGGTACCTACCAACTGTTATAAGTTAATGACCGACCATAATAATAACTTTTAAATTATGTGTCCTATCAAAATGAAACAAATGGGTGTGAAATCTACTTATGAAGACCTTTAAAATGATATTATTATGATAAAATTGAAAAATACCATCCCGCTACTACATCTTATCCCCCCCTCCCCCCACCCACGTCTCCATGTTTGAGAATCATGTTTAAAAGTTGAGATTTAATATTTTAGCCTAGCTTCCTTCATAAACCTAGTATTATTTTTCAAGTCTATATGCTGAATGAAAGTACCCTATAGGATTTGATGATTATTGAGTACCGAAATAACCATCTTTTAAGTCGTGTATCTTAATCACCACTTAAGATAGAAAATTTAACTTTGAAAAAACTACAAAAATATTTTTTCTTAACAGGATGTTAAATATTAACTTTCCTGTTATTATTTGTATACGAGTTAAGGTGTACGGTGCCGCTGGAGAGCTTGGCGGGTGCACTGCCTTGCTTCTTGATATTTGAATTACATAAATATTGTTTATGCACTAGAATAGTGCATGCATTTTGAAAAGTAAACACTATTCTGACCACTATCTTTAGTCTACTAATAAATTAAGGATGTTTAACTTATTATAAGTTATTAATTTTGGTCTTAAGCCCAATAAAATAAGACAATTAAAGTGGAATTCATATATATCTTTTTAGATCAAATTAACTTTCTTGTTGAAATTGGTGGAGCGATATTTATATTTTATCAAAGAGTTAGGTAAGGTTTATCATTACGGTTCCTAATCGATGAAAGTATCATATTGTGTTTGTAGATAGGGTTTATAAATTTGTAATATGGTTGTCGATATAGCGATGTACTTTGAAGCTGTCATTTGAGCACCTAAACTAGGATATAATGAGTTACTAAGGAATAAACCTATAAATTCATAAGAGCCATTTAGAAATTTTAGTATGATGGTGAAGGATAAGTAGAGGTGGGGGTGAGGGAAGGAACGGTTAAAGCAAGTCTCATATTTGAGTTCATTTTGGCGTTATGTCTTATATTCGTTTAAAATTTGTAATATTCGCTATAAAATCTTACTTTATAACGATTCTCTTTTATGGTTCAACATTTGAATGGCAGATTATAAAAATAGTGAGTTTATAATGTGAACCAGTGAAGATTATTCATATTAAAATATTAACCATTGAACCCGAATAAAATAAATTTAAAAATTATCTTTAAAAATAAATATTAACAAATTAAATAGGTTAACATTGTGTTTTATGGCACTATACTAATCAAATGACCTAAGATCGAGTCAAAATAAAAGCTTTTTTTTTTTCATGGCATTTTACTATTCGCCCGGGCTTTGCGCATATTTACACTAATGAGGTAGGGAAGACAGTAGTAATTAAGGAGGAATAGTACTCAGATTATAGTGGGAGTAGAGAGAAAAACCATTTAGGATTATTATTATTATTATTATTAGCACCGCGTCTTACTACCCATTCAGGTTGTACACACTTATGCTAATGTGTGATGGTAGGGTGATTGTGAGATGAAAATGGAGGACCTACAGTTTAACGTGGAATCCGAACCACGGTAGAGGCCTGGCCCTCCTCACATTCACAAGTTGTGATTAATACACGTCTTGTCAGAGGTGAAGGATAGGGTTTGGCAATCAGATAAATCTGTGCCGGGACCGAGGATTGAACCCCAGACCCTCAGCACAGAAGTCTGACACCTTACACCTAGACCACCAGGTCACCATCAATTAGGAATAAAAATACGCTCAACACCGTCACCTGAAAACCAGAAAAGGTGAAAATTAAGCTTTTGTCTCAGTGTTGAATTTTGGAGGCCTTATTACTTTTAAATAAATAGGTGGTACAGAGTTGAAAACCTTAGTTAAATGGATGGTATAATCTTAGCTTGGTGACCCCTATATGCAGAGCTAGTTTATATAGATTTTAGTGTAATTTAATATATAATATTATTTTGAAAAACTCTAGGGTGGGGTTAAGATTTCATTTAATGCTAGTTTAAATTAAGAAAAAAAATACTAAGCCTATTTTAACCCCTGGATATATAAGTTAACTAGGCAATGCAATCCACAATTTCTGTTAATGTATTTCATCTTACAATAATAAAATATCTCTAAGATCAAAGCTCAAAAAAATTATTTCAATTGACAATTTTAGGGCCAATTTACAATGATTAATTAACGACTGGGGTACTGGGTGCTTCCATTTTTTTTGGGCGCTAATCTAACACAGTCAAGCGGTAAAATACAGAACTAACGTGACTTAATTTTGTAATTTTGTTAAGATTGTTAAGTTTGTTGCGCCATCATCTTCCCGCGGGAATATAAATTATCTTTGACGGAAATGACAGGGCTAAAATCCCATCCTAGTGTGATGAAGGTGACTTCCAGAATAATTTCCAACGTTCTGTCCATACTAATGTGGTTACATTTTATCTAAAACTTTTTCTTAACCATCTTTAACCATAAAGAGCAGCTATGTGGTTTAACTTGATGAGGAGGGGAGATAGGACGTAAGACTTGTTGAAAAAAAAGATTGTCACATCCAATCAAAAGTTTTAATGTTAATTTTAAAAATATAATCATTAAAAAATTATATTTGTTCATATAAAAAAATTTAAACCAAATGAGTATATACTAGCAAAACCTTGTGTTAGTTTTATTTTTTAAATTAATACGAATAAAGTGTAAATTATTTTTAAATTAGTGAAAGATGAATTAAGTATATATATTATATTTATATATAAATTACATACATTATATATATTTATATAAATAGGCCTATATATAATTTATATACTTATATTAATATAATTATTTATTTTAATATATGAAAAAATATATATATTTTAATATAAATTTGTATATAGGCCTATTTATATAAATGTGTATAAATATTTTTTGAAAAAAAAAATATATTTATAAATATTTATATATTTATTTATATATGTGTATATACATATTATGTATCAGTTAATTTTCAAATAAATAGTAACAATACAGTTAAAATACAAGCTAGTGAGTGAAGATAAATTTATAACTTTAAATAAAAAAATTAAATTACTTTAAATTTGTATTTAAAATTTTGGAAAAACTTCACTCGCATATATTTGTGTGGGCCACCAATATAGTTATGTTGCTTTGGACTAGTTATACTCTAAAGTGTGGGCTTAAAGAATACAGTAGTGGCTTAAGAGCACCGAGTATTTTTTTCAATTAGTTGTTTTATATTTTCTTTCTAGTCGATTCAGTCATTGAGCTTATACACATTTAACAAATCAATTCCTCTTTACTCAGGTGACCTGGTGGTCTAGGGGTAAGGTGCCGGACTTCTGTGCTGGGGGTCCGGGGTTCAATCCTCGGTCCCGGCACAGATTTATCTGAATGCCAAACCCTTCCTTCACCTCTGACAAGATGTGTATTAATCACAACTTGTGAATGTGAGGAATGCCAGTCCTCCACCGTGGTTCGAATTCCACGTTAAACTGTAGGTCCTCCATTTCATTTCACAATCACCCTACCATAGCACATTAGCGTAAGTGCGTATAACCCGAACGGGTAGTAAGACGTGGTGCTAATAATAATGATAATAAACCTCTTTACTCATCCCCTTAACTACTGCACCCTTACATAATTAACTATAAATGGGTCTAAAGAATATAATAACATACATTAGAAGTTAAAAACAACAAACTAATAATGCAAAGATACGAGATTTTTCTCTAAAAGTGTATCTTAATGAAATGTCGTCCTATTTCTTCAGCTTGACCTCTGAGTCAAATCTGTTAGGTGTTCAACCGGTCGAAATGACGTTGAAATATTCACAAGTCGTCACGTTCACCTTGCGTTCATCTGGGAATCTGGTTTGCTGTAAGTTTATACCGAAGAGGACCTTCATCAAATTCACTCAACTTGAACTTTCAATTTAGATCCAACTTTGCCATACTAACGAGTCCTTGATTAGACTATAGCTCTCTAATATTTGTATTAAAATGACCCTGGTTTCTTTTATAGCCTCTCATAAAAATATTTTAAAGAGCACAGTGATTAAACCACTGTGTACATTGGACCTATTTGTGGTCCAGTAATAATTAGAATGGATTCATGTGAGTCTGTCGTTGAATAAACTCTCTACCAACATACTTTAACATTTAGTACTATTTTACCCTTCTTTAGTCTATGTTCATTCAGAGCTCTCATGTGAAAGATTTGATGACAAAAGGGGTTAAAGCCTCCAGACCAAAAACTTTGTCAGTGATATAGGAGACTAAAGAGATTAGTTTAATATGCGTTAACGCATCGTGCACCAGTTAAAATATATAATCCTTTTAAAGTATATTTATTTTAAAGGTTAAATTGACGTCAAAACCTCTCTTCACTAATTTTGAAATCTCCCACTTGGCTTGTATAACTTTACACAAGAGAAAAGATAAAACATAAATTTTAGAGTAAAGTAAAATTGTCATAGTCAAATTTTCTTAAGAATAAGTTAACTGAGACAGAAAGGTTAGTTTAGGGGCAAAGGATTCATGACACGTTTCAAATATCTCACCATTTTACTGGGTTATAGTCCCACTGATGTGCGATTTTCCGATTTATATTTTTACAGAAATTTTACCATAATTCACTTTCTTCGCTTCCACTGCCCATTCAGTTCTGTATACATTTTAACTATGCTAATGAGATAAAATTACTAATATTTAACGGAATTCATTCTATGACTAATAGATAAATACATCCTTAATATATGTCCAAACGTGTATTTTCAATTGCCTAAATAAAACAATAAACTATTTTCTAAAGTACTAAAAATTTACCAATTGATTAGATTAGTTGGGAGGACATGTACGCCTGTCTCCGGGTAAAGACATGACTGGGAAGTTAATATTAAGTCATTCTATTTTGATATATTCTATACATATCTAGCTAGGAAACCTAACTATTTGGGATATCCGACTAATCTTAATTCATAATATTTGTATTTATACAAAGTTTTAATTCATGGATATTCAGTTTAAAATAGATAGTATCGATAACAATCCAAAATATGAATATTTTTAATAAGGAACATTGAGTATTAGTATAAACATGGCTTAGTTTATAAAAGGAAAACTTAAATCAGTTAAATTTATATTTCTATAAACTATATTTGTTTACTGAACCATTTTTTACTAGGCCTGCATGACATCTATGATATCTGCTTACCTAATATATGCCCGTTTTCTAAACATTTTATCAGAAAACCATTTAAATTATTTACATCTATGTTGTAGCTTATTATCAACTTCACTCACATTCATATAAAGATAGTGTAGCCCACAAAAGGGGGATATGGTTTTCATATGTTTGTGTCCTTCTATATGACATAAACTGTTAAAACTAATTATGTAAACATTCTCTTGGCTGCATCCCATATTATTAGTATTTATTATTATTTAGCACCGCATCTTACTACACGTTCGGGTTATACGCTTAAGTACTAATAACGCTAGTGGATTAAGAATTGGGAATGTTAAATTTAGAGGAAGTGAACCATTATTTGCGTAGAGGGAGAGTGGAAAACCATTTAGGAAAAACTACCCCCATTTCACACGACTGAGATTCGAACCTCGTACTCCCCGTCCTCGGCAGTCAAGCTCAACAAGAAACTAGCGCGTTAGCCAGCTACGCCACTGAGGCGGGTCATACCATATTCCAACCAGGACTGGACATCGAATAAAATTTCAATATTAAAACATTTTAGTATAACTTAAATTAAACAGCTATTTCTAAAATGGATATCTTATAATAATAGCGGAGCTGACGTACGGACCCACACAAAAGCATACTTATATCATATTATACATACGGTTATATATCTATATACTTAAATGCATATATATATATATATAGACAAATTAATACATATATAAATACATAAATATATATATATATTATGTCAATAAATGGAGAAAAATTCAAATGATGGAATTCAAATTAAATGGAATAAAATTCTGAGAACGTTGATAATACAACATTATGATAACGTCATATAGGTGAAATGACCTCACGGAGAGGGTAGGGGAATCACGTCATATAGAAAAAAATCATGAACTTCAAATTAGGTCAAAGTCAAATTTGTACGCACATGGAGACGAACCGCACCACATCGAATTTTCTAGCAAGACGTGGCTTCCCGAACCGAATGTGACGGAGAATTGGAATGGCTGCTTGCACCACTGCATTCCTACCATCGAATGTAGTGTATTGGAAGCCATGGAAAAATAATATTCAACGTGTTCAAGCTCTAGCAGTGATGAAGGATTTCTTCTTCTTTATCTTTCGGAAGAAGAGAGACCTGCTTTTGGAGTCACATGGGCTAATGCCGAGATCACGATCAACTTAGCGTTAACTTAACGTAACTTAACGTTAACTTCAAGTTAACTTAACGTATGTGTGATCACGATTCACGTAACTTAACGTAACAACTCGAGCCAAACATCTTCATTCTCGAGTATGATCTGTGATTTGTACTAGTTTTACAGTGATGATCTGTGAATATTTATAGTTTTCAATCGATATAATAAATATCTATTACAATTTTTTTTTGATAAATTTAGCTTTCCTATTTTAGTGTAATTATTTAGTTTCAATGTCTGATCACTAGAACTTACGCTAAAGAGTAGACATTAGTCATAATACCAACAAATGAATTACTAAATATCCCTGATGACGTCACTCGCATAATGATTGGCTGGCTAGATCACGTGATACCCTTCAAGTAACGTAAAGTAAAGTAAAAGACCTCCCATGACATCTCTTACGTTAAGTTAACTGCAAGTCAACGTTAAGTTAAGTGCATCGTGATCGCTTCCATTTAAACACACAAGGAGGTTCTTTACGTTAAGTTACGTTAAGTTACGTTAAGTTAAGTTTAAGTTTATCGTGATCCCGGCATAAGGCCTTACTCCCGCTATAGACTAGACTGCCCAAGACGGGGAGTCCCGGTCGGGTGTACCGAGGGTGGTTTTAACTAAATGGTTTTCCACGAAACTGCGAGTACAATATCTATAAATTAAACCTTCATAATACCTAGCCCATTAGTGTAATTAGTACATAAGTGTATAGCTTAAACGGGTAGTATGAGGCAGCTATAAAAAAAGAGAAGCGAAAGAAAAGACGTACAATGTGAGTTCATCCCATGAACAAAAAACTATAGGTAAGATGTTTAGGACGTTTACAAATCATAAGAAAAACCAAATGACTAAATAAATAAATTTAATTTTACCTTTATGGAATTCTTATTCAAAATTGTAATAGTTATCTTTTTAATGATAACATTAAAACAAACCTCGGAAGCTACCTAACATTTCCGTAGACGCTAAAATTGTCATGAGTATTGGGAGGATGGTAGCTACAGTAGCCCCATGGCTTCTTTGGTGCTGACTGACAGTTCACAGCTGACTTCTGACACTCAACAGTTAGGTATATACCTACATTTTGACTGTCAGAATTGATATCTGCTAAACAAATGTTTTTTGCAGAGCATATGGTTCGGCGTAGGGATACATAGTTTGGTCTGGTAGCTTTTCAAAGCCATCAGCTGGCAGCTGTGATCTGTCAGTCAGCATCAAAGAAGTCATGGGGCTACTGTACACGGTCTGCACCACACCACACCACACCACACCTCTCCGCACAGTAAATGTGCTCTCTTGACGATTCATCCACGTCAGTGCGGTGCGGTGCTCAGCGGATTCATGTCTCCGGTCTTTTAGCTTTACCTTACTTGAAGTAAAAAAAAAAACTCTTCTTTTTCAAAAACAAGGTTCTAAGGAAGATATTATTTTGGTTCTAAAACGAATTAGGATACTGGGTAGTGGAGAAAGTTACAGAATTATGAGTTACATACCCTGTACACATCACAAGACATTGTTAAGATAAACAAATCTCGCAGATTACGGTGGGAGGGACATGCAGGTTGAATGGGAGAATCTAGAACCTTGTTCAGGTTACTGAATGGCAAACCCACTGTGGAGAGACCAGTGGGAAGACCTAGACGCAGAGGGAAGGACAACATTAGATTGGACCTGAAAGCGATAGTGTGTAATGAGGTGAACTGGATATAACAAGGTCAAGATAACATAAAACAAAATACTTTTATTATTTAACTTTAAAATTCCTTAAGGCAAGAGTACTAATTAGTTAAATGATATATATATATATATATATATATATAAACGTATGTTTTTTAAAAATAAAAAGCAGTTTCTTTTAACTTTTGTAATATTTTATTAGAATAACAATAATAATACTAAAAAATCTAATGGTACAGGGGATATTACACACATTTTTTTAGAACGACCACTCTTATTTCTCAAACCCAAATAAACCCCATCAAATAATTTTTTTTATATTAATTTATTATATATATATTAGATACCTCTTTTAACCATTATATAAAGTGCATTATAAAGGTATCATGAATGTCTAACAGATTGAAGAACTAACTAAATTTATGTTAAAATTAAACTTTACTCCATTTTCCCCTGTACACTGCCATTATAGTATGCTAATTATGACTACTAATTCTGATGAAAGAATCCAGTATTCAATGTTACTGCACAAAATTTTCAAGGGCACGGGAAATAAACTCTCCGAAAAGGCAAGAACTACTGAAAAAATTAAGAGCAAATAGGATCTAGTCAATGTGTCAGCACTGACCTGAAATAAATGACATCATTGTTAGCCTAGACTGCCTCTACCAGGGAGATTTGGGTTCTAATCCTGGTAGGATACACTGAGGGTGGTTTTTTCAATATAGTTTTCCACACTTTCTCCCCATGAATGCTGGTACACTTCCTCTAAATTTATCTTTACTCACGCTTTACTCATTAGCGTAATTAGTAGATATACGTACAGCCCAAACAGGTAGTAAGATGTGGTGCTAAAATAACAAAAATAAATAAAAAATCGTTTTATTTGCAGTTATATAAGCTAAAATCACCTTGACCCAAGTGGTACAGTCGATATTGAAGTAAATAATCGAACAAAATCGAACAAACTTTTTCATAATGTGTATTATCACTTCGAAGATAATTTTCAAAGTAGGTTTTAAGTAAAACTACCCTAAATTATGTTTGCCCCATAAAAATAAACACCTCACATGTTAATAACAGTATATATATATATATATATATAAATTTTGACAAATTTTTCAATTAACTTTAACAAAATTCAAATTTTCAAAAATAATTTATCTCCAAACTATCCTAATATTATGTTTTAGATGTTAAAATATAAACATATTCTTATTATTAACATGGAAGACTATTCTCAGATTCTCATTTTGAATTCAATTTTCAAAGTAAATATTCCAAAATTAAAGTTTTCTATACATTGTATAAGTAAATTACCCTCAAAATAATTTATCTTACCTAAATAAGGATATCTATATTATTATTAAAATGTAAAATAGTTCCCCGATACTAATTTTAAACTGAATCACATCTATTTTTTAAATATTAAAGTTAATTAAAAATTCATCGGTAAACTATCAGAAACCGAACTTACCCCCTATAAACAAATATAATGAGTTATATTTCATGTTCAAACACTCCCCAGGTATATATTTTAAGCAAAATCACTATAGGCATTTAAATATAGTTCAAATTTTGAAAATTCCCTCTTCAGCAAGCAAACCTTTATCCAATGTTCACCAGAAACCAAGTCAACAGTGTTACTTGTCATGTCAAACACTCCCAAAATACCCATTTGGAATCGAATTGTTAAGACCATGTTTAAAACATTCATTTGTAAACTACCCATAAATGAGTTTTTACCCCAAAAACAAATATATGAGCTTAATTGTCATGTAAAACATCCCCAAGATATTCACATGGAACCAAATCATAAATCCCATTTTTTTAAATATTTGAAATTTTTGAAAAATAAGTCTTCAGTAAACCACCCAAAGATTAATTCTTACCCCAAAAACAAGTTTACACTAATATTTTTAATGTCAAACACTTCAACTACCAAAACCAAATTGTTAGAGACTTTTGTAAATTGCTTCAAACTTTAAAAGAATAAGTCATTAGTAAATTACCAAAAAATAATATCTACTGCCCAAAAAATTAAGTGTTGTTTGTTATGTCAAACATTACAATATATCCATCTGGAACCAAATTGTTATAGCCATTTGTAAAACAATTAACTTTATGAAAAGTCAGTTATCAGCAAACTAAACTTAAACTATTTTTACTTCCCCCCCTCCCCCTTCCTTCTCGAGATATCCATTTGAAACCAAATCATTATAACTATATGTTAAATATTACAAGTAATTTTTAAAAATCTGACACAAGTAAACTATCCACAAATTAATTTTTAACATAAAAACAAGTATGCACTGTTATTTGTCATATCAAACACTCCCAAGGTATCCATATGGATCCAAACCCTTTGAGCCATTTGTAAGATATAATTCAAATTTAAAAAAAAATGTTATAAGTAAATTACCCTTACATATTTTTTACCACCCCAAAAACTAAACAGTTTTATTTTTAATGCCAAACACACCCAAGAAACTAATTTTTAACAAAATTGATAGAAATATTTTGGAAATGTTTAGAATTTTTAAAACTTTCCCATCAGTAAACTACCTTTCAATGAAGTTTTGCCCATTAAACAATTATACGATACTATTTGTTTTATAACTCAAATTCTAGATATGCATTTTAAACAAAATCATTAAAGCCACTCGCGAAAAATTTAGAATTCAAAGAAATAGCCATCAGTAAACTGCCATTGATTGAAGGGATGTAGTAAGAAAATAACGTTTTTGGTAAGGTCCTATAAACTCTAAATGTCAAGTTTGAACATAATCCATCAAACCGTTTTCTATCTGTGGCCAGGGACAGACTGAAAGGCATGGCGACAGACAGAGTTATAAAATCCACATTTTTGACTTTGTGTTCACCTAATACGTAGATTCATCATAATCTCAGGATCAATTTTTTCACGATCACAATACTTTCTCTTGATATGAGAAAGTAAAAACAGAGCGGTGGTGAACCCGTAATTGATCGACTTGTCACACAACTTGAACTGCGTACAAGTGATCAGGCTCCCCGTGCAGGTATTGATTGGTCTTTCAGAAAGATGGACGGGTCTTCTTCAACTTGGGAGATAAAACTTCTCACATCAGTAGACTTGGTGGGTTTTTCAGATAGCTATAGTTGAAACGATTTTGTTGGTCTCTAGAGATAATTTAATCGCAAAAACAAACTTAGAATGTTTGTGTTTTATAATATATTAAACATAAATGTTCCAAAAGTTTCATCACTCCAATCAATTTGTTGCACCCTTATAGTGAAACTGCCCAATTGATGAAATGGGCAAATTTCTGCTCATTCCATGAACTGGCTCTTTTGCTTAGCCATTTAAATAATGTTCAAAAATTGAATTAACTTTTGTCAATTTCATGAAATGAAATTTATTGTACTATCTACTATACAAGCTTAACTGAAATTAGTTTTAAGATATTGTAATAAGCTAACCCAACTTAACTTAAACTAACCTTCCATTCTAAATCATTTACAAGTTAAATTATCCAACCGAACAATTTTTATTACTGCCCAATTCTATAGCTGGACTATTTTTGGCCCAGTTTATGAAATGGTTAAAAGGAGAGGCCAAATCATGGAATGAACAGAAAAATTGCTCGATTCATAAATTTACCAAATTCATGAATGATAATTAATAAATGCATTTTATAATATATTTTTTTATGAATAGATTCCTTTTATTTCACCACCAAGCAACAGGTACGGTTGTGGTTGGGAAATAGTAAGTTTAAGGTCTATTACTATCTCAATTCACTTTAGAATGGATTAATTTTATATAAATAATTCTTTTCATTTTGTAATTACGAGTATATGTTTATTTATAGATTAATAATAAAATAACATTAACATACTTTTTTTCCTCAACCGCATATTAGTAGCCTGTTCTGGTTATTCATAAAAATATTAAGGTGGGAGTGCAGGGAGCATGAGTCAAGGGAAGTAATATTGCAATTTTTATATAAAACTTTTTTTTTCAAAATTAACCAAATAATTCTTCAGTAATCTCAACAGCTCTTGAATATTTGTCAAAAGTCCTGGAATTTAATGACAACTTTTTCTCTTAATTAAAAAAAAATGATGGTCCAGAATGATATCCAAGAATGGTGAGATTACTATAATTGTGAAGAAAATTAAACTCTACTTTTCTACTGGAGCAATATTTTATTTATTTCGACCAATAAAATTTGTTACAAAAACTGAAAAATTACTTATCTTAATTCGCGTTTCCTACACTCCCACCATAATTAGCCTACGTTAATGGGATAGGGATGAATAAGTCATTATTTTATTTATTTATTTGAGGTAGTCCTAATTTTCCTGCACAAGAGAATATATGAGCACAAAATAATTTCAATGAGTGAAATCTAAAGGGCCTATCAATTTTGATACATACCAACCAGTGTTCTCTTACATACATATATATATATACTGAAGTAGACAGACACAGATATACAGAAAAAGACAGAGATACATATATATATACTGAAGTAGACAGACACAGATATACAGAAAAAGACAGAGATACATATATATACTGAAGTAGACAGACACAGATATACAGAAAAAGACAGAGATACATATATATACTGAAGGAGACAGACACAGATATACAGAAAAAGACAGAGATACATATATATACTGAAGGAGACAGACACAGATATACAGAAAAAGACAGAGATACATATATATATACTGAAGTAGACAGACACAGATATACAGAAAAAGACAGAGATACATATATATATACTGAAGGAGACGGACACAGATTCACCTAAAGTGAAAGACACAAATACCTTTATTTACAAAGGTACATAAAAATTACACAGTGACAGAGACAGGCAGATACACATTCAGATAAACACAGCGATACACAAAGTAATTGACACAGAAATAGAGACAGATACAAAGATAAACACAAATATATAGAAATAGATAAACAAAGAGGCAGAGATCTACATCTGAGCACACTAACTACATTAATCATTGCTTGGAACTAGGGAGTTTCAGTCAAGAAGGAAATTATTAAAAAAGTGCTATCTTTTTTAACATTTCAACTATTTTTTAAACCTGCATCTATAAATGTTTAAAATATTGCATAAAATATATATAATATAAATAAATGTAATAATATAAATGGTCCATACATAAAATATAGATTATAGAATTTGATTAACCGCCTATATATATATGTGTGCGTGTGTGTGTGTATGTATGTATGTGTGTGTGAGTGTGCGTGTGGGTGTGGGTGATACATGCTATCCACAGAAATAATCCCTATATTCGCCAGCAGATGGCGGCCACTAGGTCGTTATAGCTCTATTGCGGGTTGACGCCATGGAGTATTGTATTTTTAGGAAACAATGATATCGTGTGCATATCGCAATTACCAAAACAATTCGAGCTCCCATCGAGTTGGAGATAACAATAGTGAAAAAATAAACAAATCTCTTCAAATACGTGAAAAAACAAAACGATATTCTATTCTCGTTTGTTCTCTCAAAGCCTCCTCGGAGTTTAAACCAATTGGTGCTTATACACACGGGAGAATGTCACATTTAGAACTCGTCCAAAAAGCTAAATATAGTGACTGCGTGATTTAAAATGTGTACACTTTATAGTTTTCATGGTGGTTTTGTCAATATATTATCTAATAGCATGCAATAAAAATTGAATTCATGTTCCTAATTAAATAATATGTCTTGGCTATCCACAGTATAAGTCCTGATAGTAGAATCAAATTCAACAAAGTGAAAATTTATAACGTAGACAAAGGAAGCGAACCCATGGTCTGTGGATGTTTGTGAGAATGCTCTACCACTGGATTATACTATTTCATCTTGTTAATAGGTAACAAAATGATTTGACTCTAAATTACAACAACTATTGAAAATTGAGTATTTGAGTATTGTAGTTGAGTATTGACGTGCAAAGTCATGGGTACAAAGTTTTTTAATTTTTTCATCCAAATGAATACAGTAAAAGTTATTATATATTTATCAGCACGGCTTCTAACTACCTGTCCAGGCTAATCCCAATTTAAGCTGCACTATAATTATAGAAATGAGTTTGCGATGCGAAAAGTGGTATTTAAAGGAAATTTACTCTAATTTTCGTTGAGGGAGATTGGGCAACTATAAAGGAAAATCTCTTCATTGCACTGGGATTAGAACCCTGAACTATCCGTCAGTGGCCAAACCAAACTAGACAAGCTTGACATTTATTCTGCATGTCCACCAATGCCAGAAATTGTTAATGATTGTTATTATATCCCAGAGTGCAGTAACAATACGAAACGTAGGTGCCCCAAACTACTTATTATTGAGTTACTAACGTCCTTTTTGACTATTTTTCAATATGTATTAATTATTTATTTCCCATACTAAAGGTTGTCCCAAAATTTGAAACGGTATCAGCGAGTGAGTCTATCACTCCAACAAAGGAAAAATTCAAATTCATCACATTTTAAAAATATAAAAAAAAATCATTGCTCCATGTCTTTCTACACATCTTTTACTTTAGGGTTATTGTTTAAATGTTTCTAGGTCAATTAATAATACGTATCGAAATTAAGTGTATCAATATTATTTTACAGGATATGAATGACGATTACTATTAAATAAATAAATTAATAATAATAAATCACTCTAATACCCTGAGAATTAAAAAACTTCAGCATTATATTTCACGATGAACAATTATTTGTTGAGTGTGCTTTATTTACAGAAATAAAGGTTTATTAGCATCTCAATCTAAATTAAATGAATGAGAATGATTGATTAAGAGAGACTCGTGCAGTAACTACAATGGCTATTCCAAAATCAACCTTTGATTAGCTGGTAAAAACTGTCAAAGATAGAGAAAAACATATTAATACATACAAATATTATAAAATTTATGCATTACTTTTCCACGCAATTGTCACCAAAATTCAAGACACTTGTGCTACCGTGGCACCAGCTTTTGCATTCTATCGTCAAGGAAATGTGACGCCAGGTTAACCAGCCAGTTGCTTACTCAAACCAAAAGCTCTTAGTTGGTTTAAGAGTGCTGGGTATCCAGCCAGACCTTCATCTTTCAGAAGAAATGTTAGTCGCTTGTCGCCAAGTCCGGGCTGTAAGGTAAAGGGGGGTTGGAAAGCTTCTCGTTTATCAAATCAATTAAAGGCTTTGTGCAAGCCGCAGTGAGAGGCTACGCTTTGTCGTGCAGGAGAGCGACACCCTTGATCCGTACATCTCACCTTTTATTATGAATCGAAATCCGAGGCTTATTCAGCACTTACCTGTCTATAGTCATCTCTTCCTCTGTCCTTATCTCTATTGAATCCCTCTTTACATCATCTCTCCATCTGTTTTTTGACCTCCCAAAGGTCTCTTGCCTTACGGATGTCCTTCATATACTTTGTTGATGATCTCAGTGTCTCTTCTGACCTGTCTTCACTATCTTATTCTGTATCATTTTACTTCCGCTAATATGTCAAGTTCTGTGTACAGCTTGCGTAAAAGTAACAGTTGTGCGTATAACGCAAACGGCTCGGGAGACGCAGGGAATAAGTAATAAAAATATTGAAAATAATTCAAACTATTGTAAAGTTGTGCCTAAGCATTTATTTGACCACTTTGTCCCTTTAAAATTGGCCTATGTATTTAAAAAAATGTTTAAGATACTCTCCTTACTATGTAAAAACCCGTCTCTGAAATGCAGCTGCATTCCTATAAAATGCTGCCTTCCTTATTTCTATTTCATTAGCGTATAGGTGTATAGGTATAGGCTATACGGAAAATAATTGTGGTGAAATATGACCTCTAAAATACTTTGGTTTGAATCCTAGTTAGGACCAAAATCTTGGGATTAATGTGAGGCAAAAAAACAAACAAGTGTGGTAGGAGTATTATGTGTGGCTAAATGAGATTTTTTTAAGTATTAATACATTTAGCTCTAGGGTTAAGAATAAAAAACAAATAACCTTTTAAGCGTTGATAAGCGTTGGGGGTGCGGAATCCATCAGTGTTAAAGAAAGCGACATATGCGCATCTCTGAAAGAGTTGTTTAGAATGTAACAGATAATACGAGTAGGTATATTTGAAAATTCAGAACAAGATAATCTGACACTATACTACACATGAAGTGAATTAATTAGTAGAACACTTCAGTGTCAATATGGTCTAAGGCATCACTCTCGCAATAGACTAAGATTGCCGATAATGTAGAGATCAGGGTTCAAATATCTGTAGGGTGTATTAAGGGGGAGGGGGGGGTTCCTAAATTGGTTTACTCTCCCCCTCCATGCAAATGTGGGATTAGTTCATTTAAATTTAACTTCCTCATCATTAATACATTAATGTAATTAGTAGTCAACATATGCTTATGACCCGATGCTTATATATATACTTCTAACAGTCATTTTCCTCTAATAATTTGTTTGCCACCAGACTAAGTAAATCTGGCAATACAGCCGCTGTTGAATTTAAATGGTTCTTTCCTTTATTTAACCTACATCATTATTTGAAGTATTTTAAAGTCGATCCACTTCGTTGGCCACGTGGTCTTACATGCTACTCTCGCAGTTGTCTAGACTGCCGATGACGGTGAAGTCCAGGTTCTAATCTCAGTCGGGTGCATCGATGGTGGTTTTTTTTAAAGTGGTTTTACACTGTTCCTCCACGCAAACACGGGTGCATTTCCTTTCAATATAGCCTTCCTAATCCCTAAAACGTTAGAGTAATTAGTACATAAGCACATAACCCGAACGGGTAGTAAGATGCAGTGCAAAAAAAAAAGTCAGTTTCTATGTTTTGTGGCTTTATTTCTTTATGCGTAGTATTTGTACAGGTTATCTCTAACTTTAAATTTTAGTATTTATTGCTAGCTCTAACTAGTATAATTTCTCAATTTTGTAATTTAAACCATGGTGTAATTAGAACGCTTGCTTCACGTTGTGAAAATTATAATTTGGATTTTGTTAGGTCGTTTAACTTTCACTCAATCTAATTTAAAATAATTCTAAGCAACAAAGTTTTTAATGGTAGTTTGATTTACCGTCATTTAATATCTAATTACCCCAGAGGGAGAAAACTATATGCTGTGGTAATATATTTAATCAGAAATTGATAGCGCTTGAATATGATTATCCCATATCCCATTTACTCTTGTGTTTGTTTTTGTGCTTGTGTCCTGATAACCGTTTGGGATATTTCTATATTTTACACAAATGAAATAAGAATTAGAAAGGTGGAGTTTTGTTACTGTACACCTGAATTCACGTGGATGGATAGTGGGTCACTATTAAATTAAATAAATACCTCAACATTTCCAGACGATATTCAAGCTCTGAACTCATCATCGACAGTCAAAAATGGTATTGGCTGACTCTTCTATCAGAGTTTCCAACGAAGTAGGTCCGTTTATTACTTTCTTTCTATCTTACAGGTAGAGAAAGTTTGGTGATCGTCAAAAAAATTGAACTCGAGATTTTGATGAATCTTGACGTTTCATGACTCCCTGAATCCGAAAAAGTGGTTTTTGAATTTCCGTCTGTCTGTCTGTCTGTACCTCCAACTAGAGCCTAAACTATTTTACCGATTGAGCTGAAACTTGATATCTAGGGTTTTCATAGGGTTGCCCCGAGGGGTTTTTGGAATTGGATATCTACCCCTAAAATTAAGGGTAGTTTACT
>CABFWB010000423.1:0-13591 GCA_902151455.1 Timema bartmani | reverse complement strand
AGCAATGATCTATCTCCATTTTAGACTCAATAGTCAATATTTACATTTTTTATTGGTCAAAATGTATAAATGAATAATTAAATATCAATGCGATGACTTGAAGATCTGCAACACCTTATAAAATGTTAAAATTTTAACCAGAAATCGAAATTTTAATACGAAGTGTTGACCCTTGTGGAAGACATTAAACTGTTTGAAATGCTCTTAGGTGGACAAAGATGCGCCTCTTTTCTCATTGATTATATATCATTGTATATTATTTTATGCATGTTCTTATGTGTAGTGGTGATGATACAATGTACATTATTCCGTTCAGAAATCTTACGAGTTTATAGAAAGACAGAGAAAGTCTGTGCGGTGCGCAGTACCATTTATTATTTTTTAAACAGTGAACTCCGTTTACCCTGAAAGGTAGAGTTTTTTTTATATAATCTCATCTTTCTTCTTGTTCAGGTTATACGCATGTATGAACATTTTGTTCTAATGGGGTAGGGATGAATAAGGATGATTTTTAGATATAATATACCCACATTTGCATGGAAGCAGTTCGGGAAACCATTTAGGAAAAGCCACCCTCAGTGGACCCAACCAGGATTTTAGCCCCAATCTCTCTGTCATCATCAGACCAGACTAACACGAGAGTGATGCCTGAGACGGTTCGGTCACTTAAACGGGGGGTGGCGATCTTACCTTGACGGTTTACACCATGGTGCAGCTTATAAGACAAGGCCATAGTGCAATCGGCCAAGGTAAAACTGATATAATTCAGGCTAAGTAGAGTATGTCCTGCACAGGCATTACTAAGGGATGGATCTAAGAGGTGGGGATGAAAGTGTAGTTTAAAGAAATGTATTTAAAATTAGCAAGGCTACAGGAAAAGTAAACAACGTGAAAAATTATACTCATAACTACCCCATATGAACCAGACTGGGACTCAAATCATGGCCTCCTCGACAATGGAAATCATTCCCAATTCAATTATTATATATATATATATATATATATGTGTGTGTGTGTGTTTGTGTGTTACTGGTAAAGTCTTAAATTGTATGTAGTCGACATTATCCATATTATTAGGATAATGTTGAAGAGAGGTGATTAAATATTAAATTTCGAAGTTTATCTAGATAATCTTGACATTACTGTCTAATTCTAGGGTTGAGGTTAGGCTATTTAGGTTGGATTAGGCTTGGTTAGGTTGGATGAGTTTAGGCTAGGTTAGTTTATTTCAGGTTGGGTTGGGTGAGTCAAAAATAAAAGCATCAAAATGGTGAATTTTGAATGTTAGTGCATTGCCACGACCCAATTTCAGGTCCCAGATCTAAATAGCATTCCAAAATATAATCCGTATTGAAACTTGCTTAGTTTTACAAATAGTATTCATTGTTGTCCAAATCATGATGTATAATGTTGAGATTATCCGGATAAGGTCGTAAATGAGATAAATTACTCTCTATTTCTGCTTTTATCCACTGCACTTGGATAATTCTGACATAATCCGGCTAATCTCGACATTATCCAGCTTTCACACATTACCTGTAACACACACACACACACAAATATATATATATATATATATATTTGAGATTTGGGAGTCAACCAATACTATCTGCAATACCAATACTGCAATACTATCGTTCAGAATCTTTGTAAATATGTGCTAGACCAAGGTCCATCTCTAAAAATGTTGTACGCCCCATGAAATAGCATATCTTACTGCCCCACCCAATTCTCAAACTAACATTTTAAAAGTAATTATGTTAAGCTTCAAATGTCTGACCAATAACCTTTAATTATAAATAGTATCATTAATCTTACTAATATTATAAATGCGAAAGTTTGTGTGTTTGGATGTTTGTTGCTCAATCACGCCAAAACTGCTGAACGAATTCGAATGAAACTTGGTACGTAGATAGAATATGTCCTGGAATAGCATATAGGACTATTTCCAACCTTTAATTTTACATTAATTTTACAATACTAATGTTTAAACTTTTCGTCAGGCGAAGCCACGACGGGTAACAGCTAGTAACAATTCATATTTTAAAGAAAGTATAATCACAAATTATTATTTAATGATCACTGGTGCATTGTATTTCCGTAAAAATAAGCAAAAAAAGAAATAAAAACACGTGTTACTGTAACACACAATAAAATAATTTTAACGTGATTCTCATTAAAAACAACTAGAAATGTTCAGCTCATCAGCTGTGGCTGGTGTTTCTAATTCATCAGTATGAAATTATGACTTATCGAATGGTGAGAATCATCTTATTTTAGGGGGTTTGGAGAAAGGCTATGATAGAAAAGGAATGAATAAAAGCGTGTTTATTTAAGAAATAAATTTTTTCCGCTCTCCAAATCTTGTGACACCGTGCAAATGCACGGGTTGAACCGTTGCTAGAGCTCTGGATTGACCCAGGGGTCACACAGACTTTCCAGAACTCTGCTAGGATAAGCGAGACATGACCACCAGTAGTCCTTGGGAAGGCCCCCAGCCCCCAATAGAGTAGTTTGACAGCAACACCTATTTGTAGAAACCTATTAGGTTCCCATCATTCATTCATATCCATCATACGTCTTATCATACTCTAGCCATTTCACACGATGTTACAAACTGTCACTTTAATGTAGGATGGTGTGGCATGTAGCTTAGGTATATGATTTAATTTGTCCTCAAGCTTCCATTATTGGAGAATTATATCATGCTAAAATGTGTCTGCATTCACGCTGTGGGATCATTATGCACTGTTGACTAGAGGAGGAACGATCAAGCTCATTAAACTCAGCCGCTTCTAAACATTTCTGATATCAGAGGGGTTTTTCTTAGAAGCCATAGGCACAACCCTTTAAAATTGCTATCTAATTACTTTTTTACTATCAAGAGAGTTTATTTTTAAATTAAAATAAATAAATATTGGATTTGAAAATTGAATCCCCAAATGCTTCTTTATTTTACAGAGATACTTCCATTTAAAGCTTTAAAACCAACCAATCAGTAAAATAAATAATTTGAATAGAAGAAATTCATGAAATTATTATATTCGGTACATATTATTATTAAAATTTTTACATACAAAAATAAGTGGTTATGCGTATCAGGTGTCAAGCTAGACTACTCTGGTCTATTTGTGATGGAAAGGTTGTGGTTTTGAATACCAGCCATGTGAACTGAGGGTAATTTTCTTTAAATAGTTTACGTCTACGCAAACGTAAATATATTTCCTCTTTAACAATTCCTTCCTCATTCCTGCCAAATTGGTGTGTTTAAAATGCGTATGCGTAAGGTTAGTAAGACGCAGTAGAAAAAACAAACTAGTATCATTAATATATATACATTCCTAGGTTTGCTGTATTTTTGGCCTTGGGACCAAGCACAATAGTTGAAGGATATTCAAAAGAACTTGGAACTTTTATGGGGGCCCTTAATAAACTCATTAGATTTTAAAACAATTTTATGAAATAAATATTCTTGATAAAATTCTTTATAATATGTTGCTATTAACTTTAACGTATTTACTGGTTTTTTATTGAAAAAGTAATAATATATTACCTGCTTCGGTGGCCACGTTGTCTAATGCGCTGCTATCACAGTCGACTAGCCTGCCAATGACGGGGTGATTGAGCTCCAAACTAGGTCGGGTGTACTGAGGGTGCTTTTTACAAAATGGTTTTCCACTCTTCCTCCACGCAAATTTGGGTACACTTCCTCTAAATATGACCTTCCCTATCCCTAAGACTATTAACATATTTAGCACTTAAAGAGTATAACCCGAACGGGTAGTAAGACGCAGTGCTAAAATAATCAATTATTAAACTTCAATCAATTTGTTTTCTGGAAAAGCAAATATTAGAAAACCTCTCTAATAATTTATATTTAAAATAAAAGTCCATAACTTAAGAGAGTGCAAATGGTTTACTAAGGAAAAATAAATTGCTAAACAATTAAATACACGTTCAAGCACCCTTAAACAGATGTAGATAAGTTACAAACTACTAAATAGTTTCACACAAGGTACAGTATATTCACCAAGCCCATGACCTACCAGATTATAGTTATGTGGATTCATATACGAGTATACGTGCGGTACTTGTACTTATGGCTAGTAACGCGATTCATCTAGTAAGCGCACCTTGAAACACAATAACTATCGTTCCTAGCAAGCTGACGCGTCAACGCCACTTGTTTGTGTCTACCTTGTGTTAAAATGATATGCTCTAAGTATTATTTTAATAAGCAAAACTTACTTAGATTTAATATTCTTTGAAACGAATATATTTATCAAAAATACATCTTCTTTAAGTGTCATTTGACTTTGCATGTATTCAATTCACGTGGAAATCTTCGGAACGCATTATCTAAGTAAGCCGAGGACTATCTGTATTATGTACGCTCAAAAATATAGAAGCATATGATTATAATAGACTGATTTCTAGATTGAGCGATATTGACTATAGGTCATTCCAGAGAATAACGTTATTACTAGGACTATGGAAGACTGTGCTAGTTATATTAATCTGTATCACTTGTATGCAATATTCTAGATAAACTCAATTCAAATCATGTATTAATATACACTCAATGTTTAAATAAGATCATTAAATAATATATTAATTTTAAATTAATTATATCATCTTTAAAATTATATTTATTGAAGTTTATCTAAACTGAAATGAATAAAATGTCTCTAATAACTAATCTAGTTAAATATTAAGGAGAGGAATTATCCAACCTAGCTAAGGAACGGCCTATATGAGCACTTATTAACCTAATTTAGTTTTATCAAAATTTATATATCGATCTTATATTTTAATACATTCTGATGTTGTTAATTGTATTTTTAGGACTACTGTTTTTTGATTAGCAACTGACTGATCATAAATAGGCTTAAATTTAACTTATCAATTTACTTTCTTATTTTATACTCAAAACTGTAATTTCACATAGCTTATGTCAATAATTTTAACATATTATATTTTAACCAAGTGTTTCATCTAATCATTATATTTCAATTTCTAATCTAATAATAAGGCCTATTTTGTATTAATAGGATTACTGTAATTGTCTCTTTCTCAATTATTGTATGTGGTGATCCTAACTATACTTTTAATATTTAACTTCAAATTTCTATTAAATTTCTATAATAATTTTTAACTTATAAACTGTTTCACATTAACCTATTTTCAACTTATCTAATATTCTCACAAGCTCGTTCCTTACACAATATCCTCTATCAATTTCTCCTTACTAAAGATAATATGAATATAAATACAATGTATTACTTTATTTAATTTTGAAACAGTTTAAGAACTTTATTGTTTTATAAATTGTTTGGATGAAAGCCTATTACAATATTTTTACTATTCTATATTTATGTCATGTGTTTTTATATTAGTGCTAGCACACACATATCTAATATATAATTAATATTTTAATCTGTACTTAAATAATATTTAATTTAATTTAATTAGGTGCTCATATTCTATATACCAAAGTTAAAGAGTATTATTTCACTGTCCATTATAAATTAATTACTATATTTTTAATGTATTATATATTTTAAAGTACATTCCCTCCCCCATAATATCTCATTTTAATAATGGCTTTATGTAAGAGAGTCAATATAGTCTCAATCCTTTTCATTTGTTTATTTTTTTTTTCTATTCTATTCTCTTTAATAAAATATAAAATACGTAAATCTAAAGATATTTTATAATTCAAGGAAGAAATAAACTTAGAAAATTTCAAATTCTAATATACAAAAACTAATTTCTCCTTATAAAAAAAAAGTAAAGGATAAATATTTATGCATTTCATTCAAAAATAATCCCTGCAAACCCCGGAGTGAAAATTAATGTTGTTGACTTGCCGGTGATATTGAGGCTCGTGGTTCGAATTTTGGCCATGTGCAATGTGAGGTGGCTGTTCACATATGTGTTTTACGATGATTTTACCATCCCCTCACCACCAAAATTTCGGTTCACTTCCATTAAACAAACTTCATCATGACTAGCCTTTATATCAGACCGCGAATAATCATAGTGATAAATAGAACACTTTTTTTTCTGGTGCATCTTAGTACCCACTAGTGCTATACGCATATATTAACTATGCTGAATAGGGATGAAAAAGGTAGAATATAAGAGGAAACGCAACCAGATTTTTGTGTAGGGAGAGTGTGAAACTATTTAGTAAAAAACACCCTCAGTACACCCAACCGTCATTTTAACCTTCATTTCCACATCATCGCTAAATAAGTTTAACATGAGAGTACTGCTCTAGGATAGTTGATCACCACAGTGGGTAATTTGTAAATTGTTTGAGCACAAAATAATTAAGAAGATGTGCTGAATACTCCTCTCATTTTATATAATATTTCTCCCATAATATCAGCAATATTTCTTACATTATATCAGTGCTATCCCTCCATTGGCCTTAGAAATATTCCTACTAAATTATCAGTAATATTTCTATCATGTTAACAGTAATATTACTACCCTATTTTCAATATTTTTCTAATTTATTATCATCAAAATTGCTCTTGTGTTGTCAGTAGTATTCCTACCCTAAAATATTGTCATTTAAAAAATTTTCTCTTTTATTCTCTAGTATCCCTTCCATTTTTTAAACTAATTTTACAACCATAACATCAGAAAATCTTGTATCATAACTTAGGTAATATTTATAGAATACTATTATGAAAGTTTGTATCATATTACCAGTAATACCACTACCAATACCATTAATAATATTCCTTTCATTACATCAGTAATATTTATCTTATTTTATTAGTAATGTTTCTACTATAATACCACAGAATTTATCCTCAATTACTGGTGATATATCTACCCTTATTTAAAAAATTATATTCATACATTACAAATAAATATTCCTCATTTACCGTATATTGTACTTTACCATGAAAATTACCATATTATATATTTGCATTAAACCATTATATTTATTCAACCATAATATTTATATTCCTACTAAATTAACATTAAGATATTAACAAACAAGCTACTCTACTCATTCTTCATACGAGGAATCTATAAAGTAGCTTGTGTGTATGCATATAGGCCTATATAAAATTAACCACACGTAACAAACCTTTAAATGTTGATATATTAAACCTTTATTGGTTTAGATTGTGTTACTAAATGTGAAAAGTAGGCTGACTAAAACAAAATATCAAAATTGAGATATAATCTTAATATAATATTTTAAAGGTTGAAATTTCTTTTGAAGATAAAGTTAGAGCTTATCAATACACAATATTTGAGCTCTTACCTCTTGGTTCTGGTAAAAAAAGAAAGAATAGTGACACAACATATTTACTTGGTTGTTAAAAAGAGTTAATATAAACTGAAAGTTTCATAGTCGTGTAACAGTTTAGAGATTAGTTAAGGGGTTATTCGATTTCAAAGTTTATGGCCTGTGTTAATCCGCTATTTTGAATGGGACATAGTAAATTTAGTTTTTTTGGACTTTTCTATAGAAGATTATCTTAGGACCTGTCAGATTTTAGATTTTTGTAAGTTTGTATACATTTGAATAATTCAAGTAGACAGACAAATGTTTATTCGGGAATAATTCCTATAAATTCTAAAATATTGATTCCTATTCTTTTAGTGCATATATGAGGATAGCTTGGTTGGGAATGAGGATAAAGTAGGGTAAGACATGTTGCATGGAGATAAAAGGCGTCTAAAGGTTTAAAAAAGTTACTAGTTTCGTGTTGAGCTAGACTGCTGAGGACGTGGAGATCGAGGTTAGAATCTCTCTCGGGTGACCTGGGGTGGTTTTTCCTATTTTATTCCACCCTCCCTCTACGAAAATGCGGTTTTACTTCCTCTATATTCAACCTTCCAAATTCCTAACCCATTAGTATAAATAGTACATAAGCGTATAACCCGAATGGGTAGTAAGATACGGTGCTAAGTATTAGTATTGCTATCACAAGAGTTGAAATCAGATGTTAAAAGCAGTAGACCAAAGGTAAATATTAATTTTTAATGTAATTGTACTAGCTGTGTAAAGCGTTTATAGTTTTAACTGTCGGTGAAGGTGGAAATTAGAATTCAAATACTCTCTGGGTGTACTGAATGCGCTCTCTCCTAGAAAGTGTTCCTATTTCTCTCCATGCAAATTCGTGTACATATACTTTAAATTCTACTTTTATCATGTCTACATCCTTAGTAAAATTAATTGTGGATTTCCCATGCTCAGGAGTGTAGGCAGGATTTAATTTTTTGGGGGAGGGTGTGATAGAACTTTAAACCAAGGCACACTAGTGCTCTAAACAAATGGGTATGGAACTACTTCAATCAATCGTATTAACTATCGATCAAACACTCTCTATCGATACTAAATAATCTTCCATATCTATAATTACTTTTCAATGTCAATGCTACGATATTTTATTAGTGTGCACGTAGAGGAAGATTGTGCGAAACTTACATGTTTTCTGTTTCTTCTTTTATTGGTAGATAATTCTTAGGAATATTTTAGATTTAGGGTATGGGGGGGGGATGTATCCCCATCATCACACCCCTGCGTACGCTTCTACCCACACTAGAGTTAAATTAAAAAAAAAAATCTATGGCCCTAAGTTTTAGTTTCTTATTGAATATTTATTTTTTTAAAGTGTTCTTGATCAATACGCTAAATTTTAAATTAATTTTATTTATAAACGCATATTCTACATACAGTCATCTTTAATATCTAATAAATTGTGTCCGTGATTAATTTTTTTTAAAATTTTTATGTTAATATGGGATCTAAGTACTTCTTTTTCGCATTACTATTTTAATATCAAGAAAGTAAACTGACCACTTCATCAGTTTGAAAATATTATACTGTGGCTCGTAAGCCTTTTCAAATAAAATTGCTAGTTATATCCTAACAAACAACATATATCTTTATTCACTATAGTTTATATTGGAGGAGAATTTTAGAAAAAAAAGTGGCCACTATTTAAAATATAATACTAGTTAATTAGTGTTATTTTATATTCATTGATAATATAAATGAAACGGGACAACTACATGTAACATGACTTGACGTATGAATACATTAAAGTAGCTATAATAAATTTGTAGCTGTCATATGAAACTCTGGATATAAAGATTGGACTGTATTATGCACACCTATGTATCTGAAACACTTAGCTGTTGGGGCTAATTGAAAATATTCCATAACTGATAATCTAGATATGCTTACATTTCAATACATAAGCGCTACATGACTGACATCAGTATAAGAATGAGTCTTAGTTTTTCCCGTACTTTTTGAGAAATGCAGTTACTTTTTAACAACGAAACTCTACCATTCCAGCTTGTTAAGAAGAGCACTTAAGATAAAGATATTTTGTCATTATATTTGACATTTTAGGTTTGGTTTGGAAAACTATTGCTTTATTTTATCGACCAATAAACTTTTTTTCTAAAATTAACTTTGTTGAGGAAGTTCCTCAAAATGTTGTTGTTTTAAAAACCACTTTAAAGTATTTATTCAAGCTTACTTAGGCTTTACTAACCCGTCATTAAAACCTCAATTGAATATTCTATTACTTTTTACATAGCAATAAAAATATTAAAGAATTTCCAAAACATTATTTACTTCAGAACAAAAGTTCGCGATCAAGAGAATAGAGATAGCTTCCCAACAAAAATAAACAACAGAATACTGAAAACAATTCAAATATCAAACTAAATATAGGTGTTCATGTATTAGTGTTGTTTCCTCACCACGTCTCAATATGCATTTGTTTTATACGCATAAACAATAATTACGCTAATATAAAATATACCTGCCTTATTATGAAGGTAGAATGGGAAACAATTTAGGAAGAATAACTCACGGATTCCAGCCCTGATCTACCCTTCACCATCAACCTAGTGTGATGAGAGCGTAACAGATTATATTCTGTACCTCGGAGGTATAAAACACTATGTCACATTTCCCTAATTTTACAGGAGAGCAGTTTGTACAGGTTTTATTTTTAAAACATTTTATTTCCTCAACTGTTTATTGAATTTTTGTAACAAAATTTTATCAGTACAGTACTTTTACATTGTATTTAGTGTTATTTATCAACAATAAATTTTTTTTTTGGACATAGTATTGTATACCTCTCATAAGGCTGTTATATTATGTGACATGGTGTTGAAGGGTATTCAAGAAATAACCAATGAATAACACATTACTAAGCCCATATATTTTATTTTCAAAAATATATGTTACAGTTAGATAGAAATTATAGTTATAAAAGTGTTACATAGGGTCTAAGTCATCATCCATTTCTCCTTATGGATAGTCACATGTGGCTTAATTACTTGTATGTTTTAAATTTTTATAAAAATCATGGCAAACTGAGGGAAAATAAGGCAATAGTGCCATTAAATCATTGTATTTTTGCTGGGAAATTGGTAATGGGTTTGTTGAGACTTGATTCAAATCTGGTGGAAACGTAACTCCTTTTCTGCAGAACCTCACGAAGTCAACCTCTTGGTTTTCACCTTCGAAATGGGTTTTCAAATAAAGCGTCCCAATATTGTCCTGTCGTGCTTGTAGCTGTACACAAGTTGATAGC
Organism: Timema bartmani; assembly: GCA_902151455.1. Classification (NCBI taxonomy): domain Eukaryota; kingdom Metazoa; phylum Arthropoda; class Insecta; order Phasmatodea; family Timematidae; genus Timema; species Timema bartmani. The sequence goes on along the minus strand of CABFWB010000423.1, from coordinate 2,996 downwards.
AGAACAGGCTGTTTGGCAATATCCTTCTTCCTATTTACAAGAGGGGGATCAGGTGAATGTTTTTTGTCACACAGTGTGTTGAAGCTTTTGAAATCTCGAAGTTCCATATTATGAACAATGTATTTATTGGAAGTTTGTCTTACCAACTGTTGCCAGTACCAGGGTGTTAAGAGAGCCAAATTTTTGAGTTTCTTTATTTTCCTCTCTATCAATGCATGTACATTTTCAGCTTCCATATGGGTGTGAACTTTCAGTAAAAACTTCTGAGTTATGGTCTTAATTTGAGGATATTTATGGAGTACCCAGAAAAAACACATTACAATATTCACATTTTTATTTTGGCCATAGCAGTTGTCTGACCGAAGTGTGATTTCCTCTATTTCACTGCCAGGAATTACACTGTCAGCCCTTTTCAAAATTGATGATGCAATTTCATTCCCGCCACGGGCTCCTTTTGATTCGTCCCACATAATACAGTGAGCCGAGGAATCTTATTCAAAATACAGGGTAAAATTTAAGGTCCAAAGCTTCCTTTTATAGAAACTAATTGAGTTTGTTATGAGTGGTGCTGGAAAACATTTCTGCAGATCACCAGTTAATAATGTGTTTTTGGTGAATCTTTATCCATTTTAGTGGCGATACTTTTTAAGTTGTATCTGGTTTTTTGTTCATTGAAATGTGCAGCATGATCAGCCTTAACACATTCTTTTTCCTTTTGAGTCAGATTAGCATAGAACAAATCACACGTATCACAGGAATCTATTTCAGGTAGTTTAAATGTTAACTTGAACTGTTTATTGAAGATATCTGAGTACAGCCATTTTTTGCTCTTAATTTTGGATCAACATTTTTTTCATTGCCGTCATCTATGTACAGTTAATACATTTTTACTACTGTTAGCTCTGTCCCTAAATATTTCCTTTCACACTTTTCTCTAGAGTAATGACTCTCATAATGTGGAAAAGAAGAAACATGTTTTTTTTTTACACTTTCTATGATTTCATCGGGGGTTTTGTTGCTTTTTGTATGCCTACCTCTTTGATCTGTTTTTACTAAGCCTCCTGGCTCAATGTTTTTAAAAAATATTTACTACTATCATGTTATAGATAGAAAGTGTGTTTAGAAACATAACCTTACACACCCTAACTCGTTGGTCATTTACTGTGAAATGGTAGAATAGAGAGTAATCTCTATATTTATTCGAGTTCTGTTCGCTTTTTCTTGATCGAGCTATACTATGCCTTTCAACATATGCAAGAATAAACTGCCTTTTAATATCTGTAATCTTTTCCTCACACCAGTATGAATCAAAAATCTTCTGTATTTCGTATTCTGATAATTTTTCTAAACATTTCATCCTACAAGAACAAGGAGGTTTCATTACTTTGGCAGGCATAACTTTACCTTTTTTACTTAAATACCACCAGATAAATTGCGTTTGCGGACATTACATGCCCAATCATTGGCATGCACTACACGTTTTTTACCTTGCTGTGTAGACTTTGTTTTATTTTTTACTTTCCTTTTGGCACCTCCTCCCTCTTCTAAAACTGATTGTTTTTCTACAGTATTTTCATTATCACTGTTTAAGTGTAAATCTTCAGCAAGTAAGTTTTCTATGGTTGTTCACTTGCCATTGTTTTATTTCGTACCTTATTTGTTGATTGCTTACATATAGGCCTCCCATCATTGTCATCCGAATCAGAGCAATTTTTGTCAGCATCAGAATCATCCTCTTCCCCAGCAAACAGAACATCACCTACGTCCTCTTCATTGCCATTATCTTGATAATTACCGTTATTAGCATTTGATTATGAAACAATACCAGTATTGTAATAATGATTGTAAAATATTTATTATTCGATAAATTTGGTGATTTCAATCATAATTCACTACCTTATTTTATTTTGGTTATGTTTTTTTTAACTTAATAGTATTAAGGAATCTACAAAACAATAGCTTACATATGTGTGCAGTAACATTAGGCCTAGGGCGCAGAACTAAGTCTAGAATCTCATATCCACGAGAGTTAGGATCCATCTTGCTTTAATCTTACAGTAATTTGTTGGAAAACAAAAGTTAAAGCCTCCAATTACAAGCAAAATAACTGAACTGAAACCTTCTTCGTTTAGTTCAAGAAAAATCTACCAGGTGTAAATAACACTATGTCCAGATGGTGTACTGAATCATCAAAGTTTTGTAGAGGTATACAACTTCAAGTCCACATGGTGTTGTATTCCTTTGAATAAAAGTGGACTTGATGTTCTTTTAAAAGCATGTAACTCCCCTTACAATTGGTTTAGGACAAAGTGTTCCATACCTCTGGGTAAAGTGAAAAAAGTTAAATAAGAATGTGTAATAATTGGTAAAAAATGGACATAGTGTTCTATACCTCCGCTTTGGATTTTAGAATTATGGAGTATAAGTGTAAGATACCTTAATTCAATTCCTATTCATGATAGCCAGAGCCCTGCGTTTGTGGATATCGCGATAATTCGCAAATGTTAGATATGGCATTTTTTCTTTCAGATGTTCACATTTCAGGTTACCCTGATTGCAAAGATATGCTCAGTATTTTCGCGATAATTCGCGAAATCGGCGTTTTAGCGCGATATTCGCGATTTTAAACGATGTCCGTGATAATCGCGATTTAGTCGCGATTTTCGGCATTCGCGCTAATATTTTGGGATATTGAAAAATAAATATTTTAAGTTTGAAAATTGCATTTTTAATTTTCGAAGTCGCACATGAAGTTGTCAAAATATGTCGACTCGACCGGTGCCAACAAGTTGTTTGGGGAAGTGAGGGTTTTGAAGGCCCTTAGCTATCTTTTTAATCCCTCCAATATTCTAAGTAGGAGTACGCCTAACATATAGCAGGTCAAGATTAATTTTAAAGTACTGCCCTTTTTTGTCCACTACGATGGAGATTTGTCTTTTTTCTACATTGAAATGTGTAAAAAATTGAAAGTTTTGATGGAACAGAGTGATGGCATC
>CABFWB010000422.1:298814-310226 GCA_902151455.1 Timema bartmani | reverse complement strand
TGGACTGGAGTCTTCCACTGTAGAAAAAGGGTCTCGCATCCAGAACTCGCTTCCTAAACTCTCAGGAAAATATTCGCCATAGTCTTCAATCAAACCCAAACAATCTCAATCATGAATCTCAAGTTCATTTATTCTACGAAATTTTCTATAGACGGAAAGAATTACAGTTGTCCCTTCACCACTTATTTTGTTGCAAATTGGAATATTTTTTTTAAGCCTTCATTTTGTCATGAACCATGAAGGGTGTTGTGTGTTTACCCTTCAGACCTTTATTCAGCTCATTCAGTCACTGAAATACGTCAGCCATGAAATATAGCCTACACAGCCACAGCTCATTTGTAAATCAGTCACTAAACTCACACTTACTGTCAGAGAGGAAAACTATAAACTTCTTGTCTCATTTCAAAAAACGAGCAAGATAGTTTAGTTTGGAAATCCACCTTAGCACGCATTATAGGTTTGAGTAACATTGCCATGAATAGGCCGATATATAATACATAAACACAAATAGATTGGAACTAATTAATATATGAACATCACCGCAATGTGTCTCTACAACTGCGTTGCGAGTTTGATTAATATCATTGAGAGAGAAAGAGTATGTCACCAAGTCATGACTGTTCAGGAAATATGCTCATATTACTCTAAATATAAGCAAGATGACTGCTAAAGTAGAAGGTGTCAAGTAGAGGGTTGAAAATTCTCATAAATTGGTCTTCAGCCGTGAGTAAATAGGAGAAAAAGATCGGTGGAAATAACCAGATAACAGTCAAAGCCAGCAATACCCCTGGGGGTACGCGTACCCCAGTTTGATAACCGCTGGTCTACAAAGTATAACGATACTAGTGGCAAACCAACAATTCACTGGAGAAGATAAGTTCAAAACAGGTGTAGTTTATAAGATGTTAGATTTCCTTTTACAGGCATTAAAAGCAGCCAATGTTTTCTGTGAGCTTTTCAGTCCACTTATGAAGTATAATTCTTTAGATGATAAAGAACTGAAGGTGAAGGCTGAAGCTCTAGTACAAAAGTTTCAAAGTGACGTATCAACTGATTTATGTGATGAAATTGTGCATTTAAAGCATAATCATTCCATAATATTTGAATATAAGATTGAAGTTGGCCCTTTGAATTTATTAGAGTCAATATGTGAGAAACATTTGGAACCAATATTCACGAATGTTTGCATTTCACTCCGTATTTTTTACACTTCCCAAGGAATTTTGTAAGAGACTGAGGTAGCATGTTATCCCACTACCATCGGTAGATATGGGGTAAATGGTTGAGAGAGGGGGAATGTTGAGGATGCCTAGAAACACATAAAATCTGTGCGTACAATGGTCCACAAATGGGCCTACGAGTTTATGGCTGCGCTTCTAAAATGTTTGGTCTCTGATGGACTTGAGGTGATCAGGGCATATTACCAGGAAATGACTGTGGAAGGTTTCATTTGTAGGCTTCTCACGCGAAGATGTAAGTACAGCTATGGAGCGAATGAATACTACTGTACCTCCTTTGGATATAGGTCGTGTGGTTATGGAGCGGTTGCGGTGGGTCAGGACGGTAGTGTCTCGTATCTTCGAGACTATGAGATAGTCGCATTCGGACTCATCGGGGTTTCGTCAACCACATGTTTTGTAAACAGAGGGGAAAGAGATAACCAAAGCAAACCAGTCGTGAAGGATGTAGTTAGTAGAGGATCCATCATAGGCCTGGTAGGGCCAAACCTGAGGCATGAGGGGCGTGGAGACAGGTTGTACATGAGCCATAATCCGAGAGATGACCCGGTAACAAAATTTATTAGGGATTACTTTGGAAATGGTACAGAAGAAGGGGGGAAGACATTTCCAGCCAGGTACGGCGCCGGGATCTTTGAGTATATATATAAAATGATAAGGATTACTCTGGAGATGTTACTCTGCGAGGCGTACAGAATCTCGGAGGAGGTCTCACGAAAGGTACACGTGAAAATCGTGGGATTTGGTCCGGGAGTCTGGAGTGGCTCGAGACAGCAGAATGAGCTCTTTTACAAATAAATAAGGGAATGCCTACTTGATGCCTGTGAGAAGTACGGTGCAAGTGCGGGTGCTGTTGTGGTGCTAGAGCTGCTGTGGATGGATGGGGTTATGAAGTACTTTGAGGATCGGAAGGAGATTCTAGCGGATACAGGTATACGGGTAATATTGACTCGGCGAGCTCCCTATCAGATCTTCAGGGAGGGGGAATATTACCTAGTTACTACGTATGCATGGGATAGAAATAGTTGGCCTGGCAACGAATTTTGGAATGGGTAAGTTTGTATCAACTGGGGACTCGGCAGCGGCGTCCTCCACCCTGATCTCACAACTGCACAATGCGGTAATAAATCCGCACATAATGTGCCATATGTGAGGACATGAATAGGGAATCGGTGGAAACCACCAATGTAATCAGGTGCAAATAAAATGAGGAGGGGACGTCAGAGAAAGCTGGAGGAAGGACCTGTGGAAAAGCAGATCTGGGGGCAAAACCCAAATAAAAATAGGAAGTTCTGGGGATTGGGATATGTCAAGAAAAAGAAGGAAAAGGGAATGGACCATAACATAAACAGCAGGGGGAGCCAGACTGCAGAAGTGGAGATGGAGGGGCAGCTGAAAGGAGAGGGGGATGTACCCTCTCAGGCGTACGGAACCCTCGAGGAGACGATGCGGTTATCCAGGCTGGAAGAAGAGAGTGCTACACATGGCGCTGAGGCACGTGGTGAGACTGGGTCATGAAAAGGGAGACATTATCACTTTTCCCTCTCCCGAGTCGTTGGATAGAATTCAACTGAGATCTATGAATCTACCAACGGACGTAGACAGCTTGCAGGGACTAAATTAGAAGGTTTTCAAGAGGAGAGAGGAAACTTTTGATATGGAGAACACGTATAGGCAATTTGTGACAGCACACGGTCGCAAGATGTTTAACCCCAACGTGGTGTGGCCAGCGTGCTACGCGCACACATACTATCCGTAATGGGGGATAGCACCATTAGAATAGGACAGATTAATGTAATTAGGAGCGTGACCGTGTTGCATGAAGTCCGCAAGCTGGCTAAGGATATGAGACTCGGTGTTGTGAGTCTTCAGGAACCCTATACCTTGAGAGGGAGAGTTCCGCATATGCCGGTGGTCACTAGAGTTGTTGTTAGTGGTGAAGTTCTCATGAGCACAATAGTGGTATTTAACAAGGAAATAATCGTGACTAAGAATGAACAGCTCTGTAACCAGTGGGTAACATGCGTAGAACTGGGAACTAGCTCAGGCAGGTGTATAGTAGCAAACCTATATTTTCAATTTAGGCATCCAATTGAGCCATATCTTTACCAGCTGGAAATAATATGTAGGACATACGCAAGTGTGCCACTTATAATTACTGCTGATGCTAATGCTAAATTCTCCCATATGGCATGGTCATAGGGCGATTGGGATAGATAGAAGGGGTTGTGCTTTGGAGGAGTTTATCTATGGTCATGGGCTCGAGGTTGCAAACCAACCGAATAATCCCCCTACATATCTGGGGAGAGCTGGGACGTCTTCCAACATTGACGTCACTTTGTGTAACGCCGAGTCCATGGACATAGTGGAAGGTTGGAGGGTTGTGGACAACGTTACGGTCAGCGATCATAAAGTCTTTGACTTTGCCACGGGGAGGCTGGTGGATGGAAATGGGGAAAGGAAAAGAAGGAGATACAACATGAGCAAAGCTAATTGGGAGAAGCTGAGGGGGGAACTGATACTGCCCAGCTCAGTGGAACAAGGCGACAATGTCAACACAAAGGCCAAACAGCTGACGTGGGCTCTGCAGGATGCAATGAGGAAGTCGATACCTGTGGTGAAAAGTGATACCAAGGTTGGTAAGGGGTTGTGCTTTGGAGGAGTTTATCTATGGTCATGGGCTCGAGGTTGCAAACCAACCGAATAATCCCCCTACATATCTGGGGAGAGCTGGGACGTCTTCCAACATTGACGTCACTTTGTGTAACGCCGAGTCCATGGACATAGTGGAAGGTTGGAGGGTTGTGGACAACGTTACGGTCAGCGATCATAAAGTCTTTGACTTTGCCACGGGGAGGCTGGTGGATGGAAATGGGGAAAGGAAAAGAAGGAGATACAACATGAGCAAAGCTAATTGGGAGAAGCTGAGGGGGGAACTGATACTGCCCAGCTCAGTGGAACAAGGCGACAATGTCAACACAAAGGCCAAACAGCTGACGTGGGCTCTGCAGGATGCAATGAGGAAGTCGATACCTGTGGTGAAAAGTGATACCAAGGTTGGCAATAAGTCTTGGAATGACAGACTGCAGAGTCTCCAAGCAAGGACAACGAGAACGCGTAGGAGATATCAGAGGTGTCGAGACCCGGCTGGTCGGGTGGTGCTGTTAAATATCTACAGCGAGAGGAAGTGTGAGGATAGGTTGTTTCAGGAGAAGAGGAAAAAAAGTTGGGAGAAGTATGTTCAGGAGCTACAGAGGGGACCTTGGGGGGTGCCGTTCAAGATAGCCTCAGGGAAATTACGTCCCCAGCCATGATAACCACGCTATCTAAGGATGATGGAAGTACCACGACCAGCTGGGAGGAATCTGTGGTTCTTCTAATGGAGACATTGTTGCTTGATGATGAGGTGACAGAAGATACTGAAGAGCATCAAATGTTGAGGGAGAGGATGAAGAATGATGAGTACGTAAACGAGGAAGAGGTGGAACCTGTTAGCCGGGAGGAGGTAATCAGGAACATTGCTCTGATGGGTAATAAAAAGGCACCTGGCCCGGACGGGATAAAGGTCGAGGTGTTGGAAAAGACGGCTTACCTTATTGCTCCTTTCCTTGCAGGGCTGCTAAACGAATGCCTCGCTCAAAGCAGAATCCCGAACATTTGTAAGCAGAGCGAAGTAATCGTGCTAAGCAAGGGGGAGGATAAAGACCCGCTGATTCCGAAGTCATACAGAACCATCTGCCTGTTGAACACAGCAGGGAAGTTGCAGGAGAAAATACTGTGCGAAAGATTACTGAGACACAGAACCGTCATGGGCATGCATCAACAGCAGTATGGCTTCCAAAGAGGCAGGTTGACAGAGGATGCATTTCTAAATAAAACCTGTCACTACACTTTAAACGATTGTCAACACTTCCTCATAATTTTCTTGTCTCAGAACAGAGAAAACGAAGGATATTGAGTGCTGCTTTCCGCGAAACGACTCGGCAAGCAGATTGATTGCGTGCGTATGTCCAAATGGCAAGTAGTATCACCAGACCGGGCGCGGTCGACAATCTTTAGTTTGATTTTCTCTTTACACGCGCGTACACTGATAGTATCACCAGAATGGATGTGGTCGGCAGTCTATTTTTGTTCTCGGGCTGAGGTCCTGCATCGTTGCGGCTCCAGAACATTGTCCTTCGTTTGTGCTTCATGGTGGGTAATTTTTTTTTAAACATAATAAATGCACAAAATTTGCAATATTACAAAGGTAGCAACTAGCTTCATGTGAGAGCAACATTATTCATTTGTTAAAAACAATATTTTAGTATAAATTGTGGTGCCATCTAATGAATAAAATAATAACGAAAAGCTTAATATTTAGACTTAAGTGTTGTAGAGCCATCTAGTAATCGCATATGACACTAAAATACCAGATTTTGCTAGGGTCTACGGATCGGCCGAGAGTGTTTTCAAACAGAACAAAGATAAGCATTTTGAATTTATTTTGAAAATGAAGTAAATATTTTCCAGTAAAGTAAAATTAATAATACTTTAAATACGTGAACGTTTTGAATTCATTTTGTTTTATTTTCATTGTAATATGACTAAAACAAGACAGTAGCTTAGAATACTTTCAATAAATTATATTGGCTCATGGGCCCTTAACTGTTAGGATGGGTTGTGACCAAGGATGGGGACAGTGACTGGATATATGTGTGGGGGTTCGTAATTTATAGACGGATTTGGTTTTTAAGGTTTAATGTACTACTTTTCACTACTACAAACTGTGATGTTTTAAGAAGTTACTAAAAAGATATAAAAACGATTTGGAAAAACTTTACTTAGGAGCTGGTGACAACGAAGTATAGTAAGGAATGCTGGCCTGACTGACCCTCTAGGTGATCCTACACGGATAAGAACCTCGGTACCCTGGGCACAATGGTAGCCCTCCAGCATATGTACTCGATGATCCAGTGTCCTAGCCCATGCAGCCCCAAAACGGGCAGCGAGACCCCTTAGACTTGTTAAATGGTCAGCCCCGAATATCTCTAAAATAGAACCATATATATTATGAATTGGCTTTATTGCCATGACACACTGTTTTGAATAGTCAGCCGTTACGGCCTCTTGTTTATTCACTTGGCAAAACACTATACTGGTTCTGTCACTCGCAGTTCACAACATTACAATATTAAAACAAACACCTCAATTTATGTCATGGTGATTACATTATTAAGAATATTTTCAATAAATGATATTTTGCTATACAAGAAACGGCTAGTATATTTTGAAATGATTAACATAAAATATTGATGTAAGATTACATTGGGTGCTTGCTTAACTATTGTATGTAACCGGTTTTTATTAAAATTAGGTAGGCAATGATTAAGAAGATAACTTAATTTTGAAAAATCAAAGTTATTCAATAAAGGTTTGAGTTGATTATATTAAATGGAATTAAAAAAAAACTTATTTTATTGAAGCAAATATTTTGCTAGATTTTGTTTTAGTAAAAAATTTTTCTTAAATTTAGTAAGTAAATTTGAGATAGAATGAGTTAATCTCGATTGAACCGTCAGTAGTTAATAATACCTTGATTTATTTGAAATAAGATACAACAAGTAAATATTATTTTACATTTTGAGCTAATATCAAACCTACAGAGTTTAGTTTGTCAATTGATACACACAATGTAGTGCTTTAAACTTGTTTACTGTAATGATAAATTTGTCTTGTTTTGTGCAAAAAAAAGAAAAAAAAAAAGAAAGAAAATTTGTTTACTGTAATGATAAATTTGTCTTGTTTTGTGCAAAAAAAAGAAAAAAAAAAGAAAGAAAATAGTGTAACAACCTACACAAGTGTAATCTAGATTAATTATTTTATTAATATAAGATTAAAGTGTCGAGCAGAATGATACAGCCTTTTTTTCCAATAAGTTTTATTGTATTTTCAGTCAAATTAACAGTGTGTCCTCAGATTGCGGGTAGAGGATACAGCCTTCAGACATGAAGGGTAGCTGCAAATATATTGAATGAGCAGTCGCAGACAGCTGATAGGGGTGGTCCTCCAGCTTGGGTGTGATGAGCTCTCACCATAAAAACATTTAATCAAGAAACACTAAAAAGTATGCCATGGCTGTCCCTGGAGTAAAACATTCCGGAGATAAAATAGTCCCCCATTTGGATCTCTGGGTGGGGATTGTTCCAGGGAAGGCATGCAATAGTAAAGCTAGGAAAGAAATTAAGATTGGGACTTGAAATGCTAGGAGCTTATATAGGCCAGGGGCGCAATCAATGATAGATGAAATGAGTAGGTTTGGCTTAGATATAGTGGCTATACAAGAGGTTAGGTTGTCAGGAGATGGTAGGGTAGAATCAGGTGAATACATATTTTTTTATGTAGGAACGGACACACATAATTTAGGTACAGGCTTTCTAATCCACAGAAGGAGTATGTCAGCAGTCAAGGACATAAAATTCATTAACGATCGGATGCCAAGTATAGTGGTAGCAGGGAGGTTGCCTCATACGGTCATCCTCAATGCACATTGTCCTAAAGAAGACAAAGATGACTTAATAAAAGGAGTTTTTATGAGGAGCTAAAACATGTGTATGACCAGTTCTTGACCTATCACATGAACATTGTGATAGGTGACTTTAATGCAAAGATAGGGAAGGAAGAATTCTTTAGACCTACAATAGGCAAAGAAAGCTTGCACAACGTCTGTAATGAAAATGCAATAAGAGTGCTAAATTTCGCCACATTAAAGAAGATTATTGTGAAAAGTACTTGCTTCATGCATAGAGATATTCATAAATATACTTGGACCTCACCAGATGGTAATACACCTAATCAAATAGATCAGTGGCTGATTGATAAAATACATCATACAAGCTTGCTGGATGTCAGGTCATACAGGGGCGCAGATTTCGATTCAAATCACCACTTGGTAGTAGCAAAACATTGGATGCGTCTATGTCAGTAACAAAAAAGGTAAATCAGGCAGGCAGGCAAGCTAGATAAAAAGATATGATGTAGAGAAACTGTTAGATGGAGAGTGTAGTAATACATATCAAATTGAAATTTCAAATAGGTTTGCTGCCCTAGAAAGCTCACAGAAAAGTGAGGAAAACATGCATCCAGAGAAAGTGTGAAAGTGTCAGGAATAATATTAGAGATGCAGCAAAGAGTAGTGTAGGTCTCTGTAAAAAGAATAAGAAGCCATGGTTTGACATCGAATGTTCAAAATTAATAGAGAAAAGCATAATTACATTGGTTAGAAAGTCCTAGTGAATTGAGTTTAAACACATTTGTTATCATTACAAAACGGAAGGCCAGTGCCGTATTTAGAAACAAAAAGAGAGAGTATTTTATTGTAATTTATTGTAGCCTATAAGGCTACCATAAATCACAACCTAAACGTTTGTGCCAATATTAATACTTTCTAATTCAAAATATATGCATGCCCCCATCGAATAAACATTATCATACAATTTAACAAATTCTTTAAGTAGCTTTTATTTTGCCTATCCTCTATAAAGATCACATGCAGAATTGTTTAACTACACCCTTACTGAAAAAGTTTGCTGATACACTAAGATTGGGTACCTCAAGATATGGTGCTGTCTCAAGACACGTTGAGGCTCATCTCAGCTATTTCAGCCGGCATTGCCCAATTACCCCCCCCACCCCTCGAGTGCAAAATTGATGGACAGCTATTAGACCTTGTTACATGCGGCAACACAGAAAGGAGTGCATGTTACCAACTCTCGGGACATAGAATATTTTAGGTTAATTTCAGAGTTTCAAGTCAACCCGAGAAAATTGAACTTACTTTCCGCCTGCATTTTAATTAGGAAACATCTTGCTGGAGAGACAATTAACAGGAAGCTGCAATGGGCAGATGTGTTGTAAGGGATTTTTCTGATGGCGCCCTCCATCCCATAATAGTTCACTTGCTCGGCTGAGCCACCAATTGCATCCGCCACGTGCTGCCATCTTAGTGGAGAAAAATTGTACTGCTTTTATTATAAGGGGGTTGATTGACAGTTCCTTTTCCTCCCTGATCTCCCTCCTCCCTCACCCCTGATAGTTAATTTACCTAGGGCGGTTTAATTTAAGGGGAAACATTATTGGGTAATCTAAAGATTTTAAGTTATTTCGTCTTATGGGGGCTATTTATAAATTACATATTATATGTTTAATTTATGTAAATACTGGTTTGGTATTTTTTTAAGGTAAGATATGAACAATGTAAGACATTTGGATATAATTATTTATAATATATTATGTCAATTTTATAGTGGTTTGTGTATTTAAGTTTATCTGATGGTAGGACATGTGAGTCTTTTCTGACGAGTGTAGTAGATTCTTGGTGTGGCAAGATGGTGGAAAAGTAGAGAGGGCGGGAGGCATGGGTCTGTACCTAGTGATGTGTTTCTATGAAAAATGGATATGAAGTGCGAGCTGGTTTGAGATGCTAGATTAGAGTAAATCTTTCTGGTATTTTATTGTGTCAACAAGGTACTATTTAAAGTTCAGGCATAGCACAATAATTGCCAGAGTGTGTATTGCAGTGACCCTGACAACCACATTTAGTGTGTACCTCAAGACACCATTAGGCCATACTCCAGGACCTCCGCCTGACGCTAGCCAAAATTGGTTATTAGTGGATCGAACTGTACCAGAACTTCACCTCCGTTCTATCCCTTTGGAGCACGTCCACCAGGTGGCTTATTTATAGGTCTAAGAGTGTGTGCCAAAACAACACAACGCCCCACCACCCTGTAACAGTCGAGATTTTAGTTGGAAGAACTGGGATTTCGATGGTGTCTCCACCACGCGGTGAACACTGGGACTCCACCCAGTGGTTTGTATGTGTATATACATATATAAAAAAGAATATCAAGGTACTGTGTTCTGCCAATTTTCTTCACGTAGTCATAGTCTGGGAGCCTCGCCTGCCACTGGCCAAATTGACTACAGTAGGCCTGAGCTCACCCGGGGCTTCGCCCCAACTCCTTGTGTTTGAAGCTGCCGTTTAGGACCGTTATCTGATTATTTCCACCCCTATTTTCCCCTATATGCTCGGCTGGAGACCCGATTTCTGAGAAGTTTCAACCATCTACTTGACATCTTCTACATTAGCCATTTATGATGCCTTTCTCAACAACAAATATCTGTGAGTTTGGAAATGTTCAGTGATTGGACCTTAACTTTTAGTACCTTGATATCTGTAATCCATGACATGGTAAAACAGATGTTGGATTATGAGTGTGTTTTTGAGCAGTGAACTGGGAAGTTGTGAAGTTTAAATCTAATGATGTATTGATGTCATGTGCATGTGTATAGCATCTATGCTAAAAGAACCAATAAAACTAAACCAATTTAGTAACATTACATTGGCGCTGCGGACAGGATTCAAGTAACTTAGTTCGGCAATATCAATGTCGGCCATGGCTGGTTATATTGGACATCTTAAGGAATTTAACCCCACTGAGGACGACTGGAATATTTTCAAGAGGAAGTTGGCGAATTTTATTAAGCTTAATGGATTGGAAGCTAAAGAGTGTGAAACACTACTGAGTCATCTAAATCAGGTTATTTTTAAGTTGTTAATAGATTTATGTGTGCCCAATACTCCTGAAACTAAAAGGTATGTAGATTTGATAGCTTTGCTAAATGCACATTATTCACCTGTGGTTTCGGTTTTCAAGGAAAGATCTGAATTTTATAATGCATGTTGTGGACTTAATGAATCAGTAGCAGACTGGGCTGCTAGAGTTCAGCATCTGGCTTCCAGTTGCATGTTTGGAACACACCTAGATTTTGCTCTGCTTGACAAATTTGTGATGGGTATACAAGACAAGAAAGTCAAAGAACGTTTATTTACCGAGGACCCGATCAAGTTAACCATTAGCAAAGCTAGGGAGATAGCTCAGCAGGTGATTGCTGCAAACACATTTTTCGAAGATATAGATGTTAAAAGGGAACCTGAAATTTTCAAAATGGCCGCTGGTCAACAGGGTAGGAATAATCGTCCTCCCAAACAGAATTTTGATTCCCGTTCTCCTTGTGCTGTTTGCGGCTACACAAATCACTCAACAGCGCAGTGCAGGTTTGGCAATTATATTTGTGCCATTTGTAAATGTAGGGGGCACTTAAAAAGAATGTGTCCTTCAAAATTCAAGCG
>CABFWB010000422.1:254090-297521 GCA_902151455.1 Timema bartmani | reverse complement strand
AGCAGTCAAATCCAGAAGACAGGGGGGATACAGGAGCAAGACAACAGGAGGCTGCAGAAGATAAACCACGACGGCCCATTCGACCACCCAGGAGGCTCACATACTCACCATTCTAAAGGAAGACAGGAAGGGGGAGATAGTGGAATGTTCAGTGATTGGACCTTAACTTTTAGTACCTTGATATCTGTAATCCACGACATGGTAAAACAGATGTTGGATTATCATTGTGTTTGTGACCAGTGAACTGGGAAGTTGTGGAGTTTAAATCTAATGATGTATTGATGTCATGTGCATGTTTATAGCAGCTATGCTAAAAGAACCACTAAAACTAAACCAATTTAGTAACATTACAGAGTTTTTTTTCATCCATGGTGTACCTAAAAATAAATAAATAGGCTAAATTTGAAGCCGGACCTCCGCTTGAAAGTTTCAACTGGACAACCAGACATCAAAAAGTTGTGCCAAGCCACGCAGTCACACCCCTCTCACTGAAAAACTTTGGATTCATAATATATCAGTTCCAGAACATCCTATCATTTTATTTATTACTAAAAAATAACTAAAAGACACTCAAATTTTGATTGATTTGATTTTTAAACAATAATATGAGTCTAGATTGTTTAATTTGGTTGGATTTTAACCAGTATTTTTCGAGGGGTGGTTGGGGTTGATTAAAATTGAAAGCATGATTGAAATAAATCTTAATTTACAGTTTAGGCCTATATTGTGTTATTTGTAAATTATTAAAATTTCTAGCAATTTGCTAGGATTCGGATTCGATAATAAAATGTAGATTCGGATTCGAGAAATAGTGGATTTGACCATCTCTATTTCTTTATCATTTTAGAGTTAATATTTACTACCTATTTTATTGGTTAAAATTTATAAATGAGGAATTTAATAGCAATGTGATAACCATTAGATGTACAACCTCTAATAAAATGACAAAAATTTTAACCAAAAGTTGAAATTTTAATACAAAGTTTTGACCCTTGTAGACCCAATATCGATCTTTTTTATTGGTCCAAATATACAAATGAGGACTTCAAATCTTTAAAAATAAAATTATAAAATATAAAACCGGGAGTCAATAAAATGTTTCACACAAGTCTTGTGTAATTTGTGTTCAGAATTGCACGTGTATATTATTTCGTTTCACATATATTTCGAGTTTTGCATAAATATTTCCATTTTTAAACAATAGAGCGAGAAAGTCAGTTAGAGATTCCGTACCATTTATTTTTTTGTTTTCTAGGTAATGATTCTGGGTGTAGTCAACATGACAAAACATATTAAAATATTCATCTTCTTTTGTTTCTTTATGCTGATCAATATAGCCGAAGGCAAATGTTAAATTTAATCATTGAATTCCTACCCACCCCACTACAGAAACATTTCAATATATTCTTAACTAATACTTTTGGTGTTGATTTAACATTTATTTCAAAATTGTTACTATATTCCAAATTCTTTTGTTTGGATAATATTACTTCACGACCGGGTAAGTTTAATGTTACACCATCACAGCTTGCTATTCCTTACCCAAGTGCATTTCCAATTCTTAATTGAATATTCCCTTCTCCAAGGGAAAGCCAACTAGTTCATATAGCTACATTAATTCCTTAGTTCCCCTTTGTAATAATTATTTTTTATCATTCAGTCAATGATCCACTCCACCGCCACCCTATTCTCACTACCAACCCTACAACATTTCTCCTCCCTTCGTCATTTCCCATCCAATGTAATATTTTAAGTTTAATCTGTTAGAATCAATAGTTTCACAAGTTACTGGTTTCCTTACATGTGAATCATAGAAGCTAAATATAATCTTAACAATACATCCATAGAAGTTGAGAATTGATAAGTAAAATGAGCATAATAAATCTACATACATTTTGGATACATCAGAGCTTGCTTTTCATTACTCAGTCATACATCTTATCCTGAGAATGAAAATCTATGGGTTATTGAATAGAATGAAATAACACTACAAATAAATACTTTAACATGACAGTTTATAAACAGGACACTATGACTAGTAAATTATTCATTATTTTGCTATGGTATTTCAAAATAGCTATCTTGAATAAAGTTTTATTTTTATCAACATACCGACCTACTAAAAACATCATTATTACATAAAATACATTTTTGTTGTGGATTAACATAAACTGTACACAGCACATTTATAAATATTAAAGAAATTAAAAGTGAGTATTTGAATGTCTACTATAATAAATGTGGACATTTTATTGCAAAAGCATGCACATGTGCATACACACACATTAATTGTTAATATGAAATACAGTTATGCATCATAGAATCATTAAATCAATTATTTGTACTCATTCATTACACTATTCTACTGCTAATTAGTTTATTTCTGTTCAAAATAGCAAGAAATTCTTGAAAAGAATTTCATTCTTTATAGTAAATTAAAAAACTTAAAATACATGGCTAAATTTTGACCCAACCTCAAATATAATTTACCTTTGAAAGCTGAAGACAAAAACTTAGTAATGGTTATATTTTTAGACATTTTTAACCGTCTTTTGAAATATAAATATGTCAACTTTAGACTAAACAGAAACCAAAATTACATAAGAATAAAAAATGCTTGCTTGACAAGCAAAAAACTTCAACCGGAAAGATTTAAGTTGAGTGAAGTATTAAATGTGACACATTGTTAGTTCATCACAATTATTGTAAGGCCAAGACGAACAAGTTTTAGTTTTCAGGATGTTATTTGAGTTCTTAATTTGTAATCTTTCTTTCTCTTATTTCAAAAGTGGGGATTTTTTTTCCTGACATTAATATACAAACATCAATTTACAGACTAGTGTTTACTATCCTTTATATCGGCAGGGTTTGTGTAATTGTTATCAGCTTTTTATATAAAGGCTTATATATTTATATGTTTTCTTCAGCTCATAATCGTTGACAATATGTATTTGACCAAAAAATTAAAAAATACCAAGAAACAACTTCTCAACCATTAAAACTGATGATAAATCACTTTAATTTACTATACACATTTTGTAGAGTCATCAAGATATTGTTTAAAATTGACAACAAAGAAGTTTTAATATTTTCTGTGATCCTAAAAGATGAGATGACAATAGAAAATGCCTAGATGGTTTCTCTTATATCAAAAGGCAACTAATGTTTAAGAATGAAACAAGGTTTACATAGAAAGGAAACCAGTAAGATTTTCATAGGAAAGGCTTTGTACGACAACTAGAAAAGTTACTAAACCTACTTTCATGTATTCATCAGTAAAATCATGTGATCAGCTGTCACTTTTGATTTATAAACATATAAAATAATTTGGTAAAATTTTATAAATGTTGGCCATTAAACATATTTGTATTTTTTAAAAGTCCCTTCCTATAAAAATCGGACTGTTGTTTCACCTGTGCATATGTTTGGGCACACATTTAACAAATAAAAACCATTAATACATATGCAATAAAAGATTTATGAGTATAATTTTCATATAAACTTTAATAGCTAACATGGCAGTATGAATTACAAACTAGGACCTCAAAAGTATATATTGTTTAGTTTATGAAATAATCATAATATTAACCAAGAGAGAAGAACACATATCTCTAGTGATGTTGATCACAAAACTAGTAGTTTCTAGATAACTTCTTTAATTTTATTTATGAAATACAGAATTTTGACAACAAGAAAGATACAAATACCATAACCTACATGCAGCTCTTTATACATCCAACACATACAGAGCTTTTAAAATAGCCCTCAAAATGATGGATTGTCAATCATACTTGAAGTTTTACAACTGAGTAACATTATATATATTTTAAAGAAAGCTGTAAGTAATAATATAGTAAATAATATAGATATATCCTATTGTGTTGGTGAAAAACTAGTCGGGTGTAAGACACGTGAGTGCATTTCTCTGATGAGTGGTACAGTGTATGCTACACATTCATCCCAACCAGGCGAGCGCCATGCAGATTCCCGGGTCTCTTTCCGTGCCTGGAGATCCTTATAGCCTGAAAAACACATCACATCACTTTACTGCAGGTATAGTGCACAGATACAGTATAGTAAGTTCATAATTCAAAAGTCTCCCCAAAACATTAACTTGAAATATATTATAAAATTAATAACTTTTCATTTATTTATGTATGCTATTTTATTTTATTACAGAATAACACCGATTATCTTGACTAATTAGAACCTGTGCTAGTATGTATAATCAAAAGTCTAGAAAATTGAGCCTATGGAAAACAAAGTTTCACACTAATATATTATGTCTCCTAATGTTTTACGACTGGCGAAGGGCGGGGATTATCCCAATAAGCAAGATGTTACAGAATTGCCTTTCCCTGCCCAAGTGTTTTTGAAGTGATACACACTGCTAACTTCCTCCAACTGTGCCAACTTCCTTGCTTGGAACTGCATTCTTTACTGTTGTGCTTCATTTCTCATATGAATCGAATTTATTAACACAATAAGAATCAATATGCCCACTTAATACTTATACACTCCAAATTTAACGAAAACCACTGCTGCAATACAAACCGGATAGCTGGTCGTACAAATATGTGTGGTTTTACTGTATTTTAAAGGTTTTATTCTTAAAATACTGTAGTGAAATAGATGGTTTATTTGTAAATTAGGTGTTAACTAAGGTAATTGTTAGTTTCCTCATTTATTTAAGTTAGTAAAAATATAAGATTAAGAAAATATTTATATTGTTTCTACTGTCAAATAAAATAAATTTTGATCAAAAAAATTGGTCAAGATGCGCTGGATAGAAATTTCTCCCACAACTCTTAAAGCTTGGATTGTATGATCAAATTCTTTCCTAAAATACAAGAAAACACTGGTTTGTTAACTTTGTGAATCGGAACATAGTTGACAAGAGTGATGATGAGTGGACAGCAAAATAAGCAATGTGAGCTTACTTAGCACCGCGTCTTACTACCCGTTCGGGTTATACGCTTAAGTACTAATTACACTAATGGGTTAGGAATTGGGAAGGTTAAATTTAGAGGAAGTGAACCCGCATTTGCGTGGAGGGAGAGTGGAAAACCATTTAGGAAAAACCACCCTCAGTTCACCCGACCGAGATTCGAACCTCGATCTCCCCGTCCTCGGCAGTTGAGCTCAACACGACTAGCGCCTTAGCCAACTACGCCACCGAGGCGGGTTAATGTGAGCTTGCAACAGCAAATATATCAAACATAAAAACATGTAGTTTCATTTAAAAGAGAAACAATATTTTAGATTTTACATCCATTACTGTTTTCAGCCAGTGGCAGTTTTTTATTCAAGCTATATTTTCCACTACCGGCTTGCTAGGCCTGTGTAGCAGAAACAATATTTTAAATGAAGACCTAAAATATGTTGCACATACATTTAGCGCTCAAAACAGTCACTGCTTACTGGCAGCAAATAAAATTTACAATAAAGAAGAAATGATGATTAAAATAAATGTATTTACAATAAAAATATTACTTACACCACCAAATAATTTCCTTAGCAAAAATGATTATTACATTGGTGGAAAATAAAAAAATGATTGTATAAATTTTCTAAATGTATTTTCTGGAATCAGTCAATTATTCAAACACACAATGTGTGAGACCTTCCACAGTATTTAAAAGACAAGTTAACATAGTTATTCAAGTCTAAAAGCCTTAGAAGTACAACTTCAATATACAGTTGAACTTGGTTATAACAGCCTCGGTTATTAATTTATAGGAGGTACAGTTAAAATAAATACAGCATAAAACACCTTTTGGTAAATTTTGATAATTTTTTGTAATGTTCAATCAAGCTTGATATAGTTTAGTTAAACTTTAACTTTATTTGTGTTAATTAAAATTTATAAGATGTGTTTTAAATTTGGCTGCAAGGGGAAATTGGGTTTGACCCACATGGGTGGGCACACAGGTTAAGGCATCAACCTCATTTGGTCTGGTTTACTTGTGACAAGGAGGTTGGGGTTTTAACCCTAACCTGGTGATATGAGGGTGATTTTTCCTATGTGGTTTAGCATTCTCCATGAAAATTAGGGTAAGTTTTCTCAATTACACCTTACTCATACCTACCTCATTAGTATAAATATACAGATAGCTTGAAGAAGTAGTAAGGCAAGGTCACATCAAAGCTATTGTGGAAACGCTAAAGGCATAACACTCTTGTTTTGGATCCGAGTATAAATGACAAAGTAAAAAGTTTGCCTAAATATTATACCACCATTAGTTGCATTAAACAATGAGGATTAGTTAAAATATTTGACTATTTTAAAATAAATGTATCCAAAATGACAAAATGTTGTTAAGTATCTATGTTTTTTTTTAAATTAAGTGAGTCTGTGGATCTGTTAATTTTACTAAGATTGTAGCTAAATTAAATAAAATCTTTATTTCATACTTACACCAGATGTGATGAACATTGTAAAGACGTCCTATCTGTGAAAAAAAGGCAGCAAATGGTTCATCGTTATTGCGTCGATAATTGATGGCTCGTGCCCAATTGTTGCCCCACTCAATCATGGTACCTGGCTTGAGTCGATAACTACGGATCTCATATATATTAGGACCTTCTCGGGCAACCACTGGAGGCCAATAACTAAATGACAACAAGTACTGAAGGTGCCGGGAGCGAAGGAGTTTGCCTCGCTCCAATTGTTGTTTGAGAAATTCCTGAAAAATAAGAATTTCAGAAATGTAATGTGCATTTTTTCCAATATCAAGATGTCTCTAAGTATGTACAACTTATTGCCTTACAATGCTCAAGCAATTTTTCATACAATGTAGTGTGGTAAATCGTTTTTTGCCAACCAATACATAGATCTTAAAGCTCCCACAAAAGCATCTCTCTGCAAGTTATTCAAAACGGAAATTGATTGTTCAATTTGTCCTAATCTGGTTTCTTCAAGTAAGATCAATTCACTTACATGGTTCATGTTTTATTCATATCTACCCAGCCAATTCAAATTTAAGTTTTAAAAAATAATTTAAAGTACACTGCATAAAACAAACTGGGCTTGTCATTGAAATGTGGGAAGATTTAGGCTAAAACTGTTTTCATTATATTACAATAAACACGTTTCGCTATCATTTAGTATAATTTATCGCCAGTTAAAAGTTAAATATTTGTAAGCAGCTTTGTTCAAACGAGTTTTATATGATCATATTTTCTTGGTTTAATGGGTTGTTTTTTTAAATCTGCAAACAAAGCATAAACCTAATTATGATTGAGAATAATTATCCTTTAATTTTTCAGCATACATATTGTTCTAAACTAAAATAAAGTGGTAGTTTTATTTTAATTAAAAAAAGTGTTGTGGTGCTGTATGCTGCGACCTAATGGTGTAAGATTGAACAAGATGAACCTCTCGTGAAAGCTTAGTGCAGTGATGCCAAGCGTTGCACTGTGATTCACAGATGTTCGCAGGAAAAATATCAACTAGACTACGTTCATTTATGAAATCAGTTTTGTGAATAAGATGTGTTTTGCAATAGAAGCCGTTTCTGTAAAAAGAGATTGAAGAAAATAAAATAAAAAACTATCTCTCAATCAGACGGAAAAAAATGTTCTGCTCTTGTGAATTGGATATAAAAAATAAAATAGGTGTTATGAATTTACTATCATTTCTGCATGGAAAATACAATTTAATACTGTAATTTAGAATTCATCCATTAATTTCAAATCATGTGCGTAGAATACTTAATTAATATAATTACAGGACTCGCTTTGGTGATCGCGTGATCTAAGACACTACTCTTGCAATAAACTGGACTGCCAAGGACGGGGATTGGGGTTCAATCCCAGTCGGGTGCTATGGGGTTATTATTCCTTAAATGTTTTCTACACAAATGTGAGTGCGTGTCATCTAAAAGCAAACTTACTCTTCTCTAACACATTAGCTTAATTAGTACATCAGTGTAAAACCCACACAGGCTCGGTTCACTTAGGTGTACCAATCAAACACTTTGACCCTACCTTTGGTAATCTGATCTGTAAACAGAGTCAATAATTTGGTATTGATAATACGGGGCTAACTAAATCATTATGGACTATTGGCAATTTTAACAAGAAATACACTTGTCACAATGGACAAATGTCTTGAAACTATTTTGCTATCAATTGTAGAGGTGGATAATGAAACGGGGTGGGGGCAATAGTGAACATGCCTTGACCACCACTATTTTAATAAAATTAGCACAGGTCCATATTTCATTTTGATAATTATTTATTTAACAAAATAAATTCATCACAAATATTATTTTTACTTTCTCGCACCCCTCGGGTGCCATAGCATGCAAATTTAGAGAGATGGAAATGAGGTAAGCTTTAGAGAGGAAGGGAAGGGTGGAACACAAATACACATATAAGAAAGAAAGTGCATTATATATATTATTTACATGTCATTTTTTTTTGTTCTTGTTTTATTAGAAATTCTTCACTTCTTATTACCTTCGGTGTTATCCGTAAATTTACAATAAAGAAGTAGGGTGGATAAGAAATACGATACTTTAAAGAAAGTGTTCTTACATTTGGGTGGAGGGAATGAGCAATCATGAGGAAAAACACCTCAACTCCCGCGACCGGGATTCAACCAAAATTTGTAGCACAGGTCCAAAGTAAAATAAAAATTAAAAACATAATTTTAAGTGTGTTCATTGTAGAAGTTCTGATGAAGGACTTTGATTGTATAAAGTTGTAGAATGGATGTATTAATATTATTTTAGTGTGTAGCTAAAATTATAAAATAGCTAGTGATGAACACTCCTGACACTAAAGTTATAAAATTATCATGCTTCAATGTAAAACTTGTGTGTAAGCCTATCAAATTTGGTCAAAATCGATAGATAGAATTTTCTTCAGGAACTTTATACCCTACTGAAAGAAAGTAGTTTGACCTGACTACATAATATTATATATATATATATAATATTATATACATTATATACATAATGTATATAATATTATATACATTATATACATAATATTATATATATATATATAATATTATGTAGTCAGGTCAAACTACTTTCTTTCAGTAGGGTATAAAGTTCCTGAGGAAAATGGTTAGATTCAAATTTTTGTCAAATAAACAGAGAATTTGTGAATATATTTTGTTTTTCAACAATTATGCTAGTGGTTTTAGGGATCAGGAAGGTCATATTCATATAAAGGGTACCCGCATTTTCAGGGAGCATGGAAAACCTATGTGGAAAACAAACCTCAGTGCACCCAACCGAGATTTGAACCTCAATCTCCCCATCATCGGCAGTCTAGTCTATTGCAAGAGTAGGGCGTTAGACCATGAGGCCATCAAAGTGGGTGTTAGAAATATTAAAATATGTTTAAACGTATAAAGTTATATTTGATTTTCGAATATAATTAATAAAAAATAGAGTTTGAAATTCTTGACAGTTACCAGTTCACTGGTGTAACTATAGGGCGGTGGCAAAATGCCGCAGGCCCACGCCCAAAATAGGGCTTACCATGCAGGTCCACCCGCCCAAAATTAATTTGGTAAGAGATGAAAACATTGTCTTTTAAGTCTGTTTTTGTTTCGTAATAATTTCACTATTCAATCAAAAATTACTCAATAGTCATTTTATTGCGCATAATTTATGCTGCACAAAAAATGTCTGTACATATTTTTCTGTAAAATCATTAGAAACAGCTGAAAGGTCATTTTCAAAACTTGACTAAAAATTATTTAAGAAGCACATGAATCAAGAAAGGCTGCAGGGATTAGCTATGTTGTCTGTTGAGCTACTTCCCGTAGCTTGTCCTTGGAGGAAATTGTAGACAATTTCAGAGAGACCTATGTTTGTTTAGCCTCTATAAGTGTTAATATTGATAATTGACTATAAATTTGTTTGAAAGATTTACTAATATTGTTTTATTTAATTCAGATTAAGTATTTCTACATTATTTTGAAACATTTCAGCAATAATTTTATCCATTTTTATGGTTGCGTAGTAATTTACTTAAGGTGGTTTTCCCTCAATGGGTTTACTCTCTTTAGCTCTGCATGCAAATGTGGGTGTACTTCCTCTAAATTCAACCTACCTACTCTATATTATTACCTTTTATAAAAGAATTTCAATAATAAATGTCAAAATATTTTTTAATAATCTACAATTATAAATAAGATTTGGAGAAGGTGGGTCTTTTTTCTTTTCTTGGGGGCACCCACCGTGGGTCCATTACTGTATAGTTTACGCCTTTGTACTGTACATGCTACAAGCTAATTTTGGTAAAGCTGGTTTTACAATAGGAATTTTTAGTGCTTCTCTTAGGTTTATATTAAAATAATAATAATAATATCTGGCTGATGTAATATAAGAATGAAAATTAAAAAACCCAATTTCTTATGTATGTTTTATAGGTATGTGTGTCCCCCCCCCCTCCTTTTTTCATTTTACAGGCTCTAACAATTTTCAATAAAAAATGTTAATTTATAAGATATTTCTTATCACCCTTATTAATATTATTATTATTATTATTATTATCAGACACTGTCCTCACCCCTCATAACTTGGGTTAAGTCAGACGCTGAGGAAATGATCTACATTATACGGTGTGTCTGTCGATAGTTTTATATCCAGTGTTACTCATTGAGGGTGGACTGGGATGGAGGGAGGGTTGATAGGGCGGGGTATTACTGCCAATTTATCCTCCCCCCTCCCCCCATCGAAATGTGTCTTCCTCCAGTTTGTTTAACTCCCCTCTGATATACTCGAGTTTGAAGCTGAAAGATGGTTTGCATCAAACTTCAAATAGGTTCTATAACAATCTATTATTATTTTTAAATGCTTAAGGGCCACCCCAAATAGCTTTTAGTGGCATTCCATTTTCAAGCATTTTCTATTGGCTTGAATTCAATCCCATAAAAACTACTCAAAAATATATATTTTTACAAACTACCTCGCCCGAAACTAATAAAGTTTCGCCGACACTCTTGGTAGTCCTCACAATAGTATTTTTTTTCATTGCAACTTACTTCCAGTTTGAGTTATACACATGCATTAATTACCCTAATGAACTAGGAATGAAGGTGACATTTTGGATTTAATGTCCCCACAATTGCATAAACTGAGAGTGGGGAACCATTTTAGGAAAAATACCCTTATTACATCCAACTGGGATTTGAAACGCAATCTCCTCACCACCAGCAATCCACTCCAATAGTGTGTGCTACCCGCCGTGTTCAAGTGACATGATGAAGACGAGGAGATCAAGGTTCAATTCCGGTCGGGTGCACTCAGGTGGTTTTTCCTAAACAGTTTTCCACTCTCACTCCACGAAAATATGGATGCACCTCCTCTTAATTTAACCTTCCTGATGCCTAACACATTAGAGTAATTAGTAAATAAGTGTACAGCCCGAACGGGTAGTAAGACGCGGTGATATAAATAAATAATAATAGCGTGTTTGGAACTGTTTTAAAAAACCACCCTCAGTACATTCTACTGGGATTTGAACCCCAATCTCGTCACCAGCAAACCAGTCTAATACGAGAAATTCAAATGAAAAATGTTTTCTTCCGCTAGGTAAGAAATATTAAGAAAACCATATTACTGATTATATTAGTTCAACCTAAAAATAAAGCAGCAGATTTCTGCATAGTGTGGTCTTTGATAAAAGCCGCACTCTTGCCTTTCCCTTCCAAGAAACTTGACCCATGTAAACAACAGATTAGCTCGCTCCCCTTTCATTCTTTCAGTACAAACTTGACAGATATGACAACATCGCAACTCTAGCTCAGTGTCGGCTAAACAGTCCAAATAGTTCAATATATGGACGCTTCTTAGGAGTTGCGCTGACAGCGCTTCTCAAGTTTTACAAGGTAGTACTTCCACTTAACTTGTGGGCTATTATGAATTTTATTGAGATTATTATATTTGTGCACCTGTATTGAGACCAAGACAAACTATGTGTGTAATCGTTCACAAAATTTAACTTTGTGCACTAGCTTGCGGAATTATAATACTCAAGTTGCCGCTACGCTAACAGTAGTCTCCTACCCCTCCCTTCCAGTCCATAATTCCTTCCCCATCTATCCCTCAAAAACTTCTCGACCAACCCTCATCCCCATCTCCGCCCGCCCAGCATTCATCCTTTTATTCGCCCAACTCGCCTTGTTTTACTTTGAACTATGTAGACATAGGTCCACTACACGTCAATATTGTTTGGAAGTTATAATTTACTAGTAGTTACTATTACTTACAATTGTAATGTTAAACATTTAGAGGTAAATTATAATTTGCTAGCATAACACAAAATTTGCTATGAATGAATGAATGGAAAATACAGAAGAGCTGTGAATGACTGACTTTCATCTCGGTTGTTGATTCATCTAATGAGCAAACAAACGAGAATGAGAGAAAAGAAGTTAGGCCAATTCTGCATTAGCATTTAAAACGCTAGCAATCACGCC
Organism: Timema bartmani; assembly: GCA_902151455.1. NCBI lineage: Eukaryota > Metazoa > Arthropoda > Insecta > Phasmatodea > Timematidae > Timema > Timema bartmani. Next base: position 285,076 of record CABFWB010000422.1, on the reverse strand, counting down.
CTCAAATAAAACCCTTGCTATCAAGTTAGGAAAGAAGTTTTCGTCTAGACTAGCATTTTGACCGCTACCTCAGCTGGCTTCATAAGCTGCTAGGTAGACCTTTTGGAAGAAGAATTACTTAAAACAAGATATTCTTGAAATCTGAACAAATAGTAGTTTGCAAATTAATAGTTTATGTATACTAAAATGAATTAGTGCCTAATGGTTTAAAAATGTATAATAAGACAGTGTAGAAACACTTTACAATTATGTAAACTAAGTGATAGTGAAGGAAGACAACCTGAAAGGATAGTTAGGTTAGGCCTGGATAGAAAAACACACTTCTTTCTTCATTTCTTCTTACACTTTTACACTTCCCACTTCTTCACACTTCCACATTTACACATGGTTTTGAATTATTGTAAATATTCCTTTTTCATATGATGAGACAAATTAAAACACACAAAACACAAAGAAAGAGATGTTATGGAACTACATGCTTCTAAATCAATTTGAAATATAACTTGAAAATTGCAGTGTTGCCAAATTGATGTAACATAGTGTAAGCTTGAATAGATAGATAGCTTGCTGGAAAATAGTCGAAAATTAAAAATAACTTTTAGGGCCGTATGCAAGAACTAGACTAAATGGATGCTAGGTGGAGACTAGCGTGAGTTTGCTTGTGTCATCATAGGTTAAAAGGTGGAGCAATAGTGTGTTTGGGACAACACTATCAGTACACTAAGCATTCACTATACGTTCTTACATATCACCCTAAGACTAATAAAGACAATACTTGAAATAATAATTAAAACAATAAAATAATTTAAAAGATAATAAAATATATTACATAAAACTAATTTAAAATATTATTATTACTACCATTATTAGTATTATAACCATTAAATATTATCTTATTTTTATCTTAGATTTAAACCCGGGGGTAGTCTGAATATGGTTACCCATTGATGTGCAAGCTCTCATTGTCTGAGCTTAGAGTTGTCGGGAATGCTCCGAGTACTCTGGTGGTATAGCAGGAGTCAAGGTCCTTAGTATGGGTGTTAGCATGGGAAGGAACTGGTTTATCTAGATTTTTGTAGTTCCAATCGAAACAGTGATTGTTTACACATATTCTCATTGGTCCTGTTGTGAGTTCAACGTATTCAGCCTCACAAAAATTACGTTGAAGTTGGTAGATTAAGTTGGATGTGTTGCAGTCATAATGACCTTGGATGGGGTATTGCTTCTTGGTGTTCTTACTATTGAAGGTCTTGCTAGGTGAGTGGATCTTACAGGTGTTGAAGTGTTGTTTAATACACGGGTGTGAACCTTTTGCTGTGTTGATTGAGGTGAACATTTTGTTGGGGTCAGGCAATTTTGGGTGTACAAGAAGGTTATGTAACATCCTGGTGTCTTTCTTATGGCTCTTCATATGAAAAAAGGAATATTTCCGAGAATTCAAAACAATGTGGAAGTGTGAAGAAGTGGAAAGTGTAAAAGTTTAAGAAGAAAAGAAGAGAATAAATGTGTGTTTCTATCTAGGCCTAACCTAATTATTTATTCTCAATATAAACAATAATATTCACACAGTTTGAACAGACAACACTGAATTCCAAAACTAGGCCATATAATCATGGGTATGTGGCGCAGGACCAGCATACTCAGAGAATACGTCACTCACTGAGTTAGCTTTACTTAAGTGTACTGCATATGTTTATTGCTATTATTTTCCTTACTTAACACATACTTAAGCTACCAGGACTATAATTTTAGATAGCTCAATCACTTGAATTGTGCTTGATTTCCCACCACATGATCCCAGTGGCTGGTTAGGTTCCAAAAAGGTTAAGGGCTGTACACAATATCGGGGAAAAAATTACAAGTGCTAATTTTTACAGTCCCTGGGAACTTTTATTAATATTCTCTTGTAGTACAGGCCATAGCACCCCAGATAATTTAGGAAGCCTGAGCAATGGAGTTTAGGGGACCACTAAACTGAGTAGCTCACATGAAAAATAGATAAATTTTCCTTTCTTTGCTAGGTTATGTTAGTTTCATTTTTACAATACTGATCACCTCTAGAAGAACCGAGTCCAAACAATAAGAAACACATAGCGCTTAATGCACATGTGTTGTGACTGCAGCAAAAGATATATGTTTGGCTTCACAAAAAAAAAAGTCCCTATTCGCTTGATAATAGTGGAAATAACCAATCTCCAAGGTGTAATTTATGTATGCAGATGTAAAGAACTTCCTTTGAACATTTATCTTTCTTTCCAAAATTGGATAATTTGTTACAAATTTTGATTCAAATACATATTAATTTCTTTACAATACCTTATCTTGTGAAAGTTGTTTTTTGGCAGTATCGATGCTTGCAAAACCACCCTTGTATCGCCAGAGATGCAAGGCTTGATCCAGATCTCCAACGTGTACTGTCCAACTTGCTACCATTTCTACGTTGAGGTCTCGTGAATGAATTAGTTTGACAGTGTCTTCACTAAGGGAAAAAATGTAACTATCAAGAGAAAGCCACTAACATAATACCGTATCTATATTAATAAAAAGTCTAATGGTGTCTGTATGTATGCATATGCCTACAGGATTTGTAATACTTCACAATGAGCTAGAAAGCTTGAATTTGGTGAAATGATATAGGAACCACTCAAGAAATACGCAAAACTTTTTAACTCAAAAAGTTAAAAAAAATTAAGTTACATAAAATCAAAATAAAGTTTTAGTTAATCATTTTAATTTATCAACATGTTATTTTTGCACTACAAATGCAAGGAGAAACTAAAATAGAAATTCCTTTGTCAAATCCTGTTTTCTTAGTTTTGTTTGTTGTTTCATATTCATATTAGTAAATAGTTTCTTTGGATCTATGGTGGTCCTTGCCTGTATTTTTTTTTTTAATTAGATGCTTCTAGAACCTTTTAGAGTAGTCCTTGTCTAACATTTTTTTAATTAGATGCATCTAAAAACTATTTAGTGTGATACTTGCCTGGATTTTTTTTTAAGTTATACTTCTTGAAGCTATTGATAGAGGTCCTTGACTGAATATATTTTAAATTAGATGATTCTAGATACTATTTGGAGTGATCTTTGCTTGGTTTTTTTTCAAATAAGATTCCTCTAGAAACAATTTAGAGTGTTTCTTGACTGGTTAGTTTTTTAAAAGGATGCCTCTAGAACAGGGATTCTCAACTCGTGTGCCGCAAGATTTTTAGGGGAACGAATATTAATAAGATACATAAAAAAGAAAATACTGTATAAAGAAAAAACTATTAGCACGCCACAATGAAATTAAAGAAACGGAATTAAGTTTTGTCTCTAGTGTTTATCTGGTTTGCATGTTTCACCGCACCCGGTTAGAGACTCCAGCTCTCAAGCCTCCTCGCCTCCCTCCCCCCCTTCTTCACTTCCAGCCACACACACTAAGTCACTTATGGCCTTGGAACTGTATTTGTGCAGTATGAGTCATCGCTTTGCAATTGTTTCGCTCGCTACGCTGCTAGGTATTTTTTTTTCTATTTAAAATTAGTTAGGCCTGATCATTCTTTTGTCATTGTGTTGTTTAATTTTTGTGTCTCATGATTACTATAGATAAGTTTATTGTGAAGAAATGTAAACTTCAGAACAAGGAAGGTGGACTGTCGTCCAATGGTTGTTTTAATTTGAATGCTGAAGTTGAGCCCAGCCCTTCAAGTTCAAAACGTAAAAAAGGAAACCAGGTGACTTTTTTTAAAGTAAAGGACATATTTGGACAGTTATTTATCATATGGAATTTTTTTTTCTGAAAATTGAAAAATGACACCTGGACACGGGAATCTAGCACGGGACTTTTGGCTTAGTACACCAGTGCTCTACCACTGAGCTATCCAGGAGTCGTCCCGTGCTCAGGGTCATTCTTCACTCATATTTTAAGGCAGTCATGATGGACGTGCAGAAATGTGTGATTTTAATAAAATCACACATTTGTAGCTGACGATTTCCGCTTGATTGGATTGTCTCACCATTTGACAGTGCAGGAGGAGCTTTATTTCAGTGCCAGTGAATGAGACGAATTTATTGATCTCTGTGCCGACTCCAGGCTAAGAGTTAAATTTTTCAAGAAGAGTGAAACATCATTGGTTGTTTTTTGACTGGGACTGGCGGAGGAGTACCCTAACCTAATGATAAAATTAACAAACCTACTTTTACCCTTCTCGACTTCTTATCTGTGCGAGCACGCTTTCTCAGCCATGGCGACAATAAAATCCAAAGCAAGAAATATACTGCTATCTCTTGCGTGTTGCGTTATCAACCATTAGAGCAGATATAAAACTGTTGTGCTCTAAACGCATTAATAAATATGGTAATTATTGTTTTCCTACTGATGACTGTAATATTAATTTTTAGTGGTATTTTTCATTTAGTGATCTCACATTATGGATAGTGTGCTAGTTTATTGATTTCCAAAACTATTGAGGTTGGTGTTATCAATTAAAAATCAAATTGTTGGTTTGACATGATAAATCCTGAAAAGAAATTTTGTGCATTTCTTAGCAAGTAAAAGTAAATTAAAACACCTTTTAGTTTGATAGTGGCGAATAACCGAATGTATTTTTTATTTAAGTTATTTAACGTGCACTTTCTAGACTGAATGTATTTAATTTTTTGTCTTTGTCTTTTTTAGTCACTATGGATAGTAATATGTTTAAGGTTATACAACAAAAAATATTTTATTGTGTTGTGGCCCTACCCCCCCACACCCAACCACCACGGGCTCGTTCTATCCAGATAGCTTGCGGGAGGGGTAAGGTTACAGGCAAAGTAGTTGTGTGGGTTCTAAATAATATGTAGGTTTGTGAATTTCGGTTTAATAGTAGATACTAAAAGATGATACAAAAATGTAAGATGAATAAGAAGAATGGACACCCGTGCTCATGGAAGAACCGTCTTAACTCATGAATACTTAAGCCGACCAAGTTGACTGTTACTATGTGGTGCCTCTACAGAACTCGATCCCGGGACCCTGAGTTCCAACAATGCCCTCCAATTACCAATACTATGGATAATCTTAAGATTTTGTCTGTATCAATAAGGCGTCGGACAGAGTGACTGCCCTCGAAATATATGGAAGAATTGTGATGCCCTGTTGAAAAAAGTCAGGGTCTTTTATACCACGATATAGCCCCTTTCAGCCTCACTAATTTACACATTGTTATAAGTTGTCAGCACTCTACCGCAACATCTCGAGTATGTTACTTAATACATGTTAAGCCAGCAATTATAACAGGTGCGTCCAATTGCGTTATGTAAGTCAATACAAACATTTAAATATTGCTCAGGTGTTGTGACACTACCCCAGATTATAAATAATATATAGGAACACATTTGTCAATATCTTACCCTAACAATAATAAAACAATTTAAAATTAGAATATTTTCATTCTTGTCCTAGTACATACTTGCACAATTGCTCAGGACTTTTATGAAACACCTCCTGCCATATTTTCTGCTAGATTCATTGGTATCATTACATTTACATTTGGTAATTCAGTATTCATTTCACAACGAAGTTTGTTTACTCTCCTTAAAAAATAGACAACAGTCACAGTAACAAAACATAAAATTACCAAAAGGGGAATTTAATAGTTATAGGCCTTACTAAAATGCCTTTCTTCAGTTTTAGACTTCTCCTGGCTTATTAGCATGTCAGAGTCCACTGTTGAGTCACTATAAATGACATAATTTTCCATCTCCTTTTGAAAGTGTCTTGAAACATATAAGTGAGACAAATTAAAACTTCCTTTCCAAATTACTTGTTCTATCTCAGGGAACCGCATAGCATTCCACTGACTATTAACTTTCAATGTGCCCTGATGAATCGCAAGAAATTTTAAATTTTTCCCAATTAAATCACAATTAGAAGCATTTAATGGTTGAATTAAAATTGAATCTTCCTGGGAACAAACCCACGTTTCCCTCATAGTTAACATTAAACTACTCACTATAAATACATAGTTACTGTATAAAAAAAAAAGGTTAATACTAACACAAAATAACATTTACAGTTATCCCAACANAGTTATCCCAACAATATTTAAAAAAAAAAAAAAAAAGATACATTTAAAGTGCTATCTCTGTCCTTTAGCTGACCAACTCATTCCTTGTTCAGCTTGCACACATGGTGAAGCTCTCTTGTTTTTTCTTCTTCGTCTGAACTTTGCTCTAAAAGAGAGATAATCAAACAACACTGAATGACCTCACTTTGCACTATCTGTTGACTCTGTTACATAGCTCATAGCGGTAGTTCAAGTCTCTGGTTGCTGGCTGATTAAGGCGGGTTCCCCACTTCTCGGCTTTTGTTGGAGTTCGATATGGAGTATGATGGCTGACTCCTATTGACCTACTGGTTGATAGGAGTTTTGCGTGGTCTACCCCTTTGGCGAATCTCTAGATCTAGTTAAAGAGTTGGAATAGTATTCCTAGACACAAATTGTTTCAAACTCCCTACATTTACTACTAGTGTACAGTATGGGAGCACAATATGGACGGTGACCTTACTTAGTATTTCTAAGATTCTGTACGGCCCCTTAAACTTTGTTTGGAACTTCCAGGTCTGGTTCTTTTTCAAGGTTGTATGTGTTAGATAAACCCAGTCTCCAATTTGATACCTAGTTGGTCACACTTTTTTGTCGTATTGTTTGGTGTGTCTCAAAAACGACTCATGGCTGTAACTGCATACCCTTCTACACAGAACTTGAAATTTAGCCGCCGCATCTATTACTAAAATATTTGATAACGTGCAGGTAACTTTGTCCTAGTGAAAGGCGTAACCATCTTCTTCTTGTAGATCACTTTGTATAGTGACACCTTAATGCTCAAATGTACCTGTGCATTATAAGCAGTCACCACAAAAGGTAAATAGATGTCCCAATAGTTTTGACTCGCATTGACAAAATGTGACAGCATTCTACTTAATGGTTTGATGTACTCTCTCTGTTCTACTATTACATTGTGGATATGCTGGACTTGTGTTTAATTTATCCACTTTTAACAACTTAGATAACTGCGTCATCAAATTCGACATAAAATTAGTCCCTTGGTCTGACAAAAGACTTGTCATAACCCCAAACTTAAATATCCACTTGGAAATTAACACCCAAGCAAGTGTCTCTGCTTTTTGATCTGGAATGGGTATAGTTATCAAGTATCTTCAAATATTGTCCAAAATGGTTAAAATTTACTTATTCCCGTCTAATGACTTTGGTAGGGGACCAACAACATCTACTCCAATCCTCTCAAAAGGGTGAGTTACTTTCGGTTTAGTTATTTCCTTCAGAGTCCTCTTTCGGCAGTTGTCACAACTAGCTATGTAACTATCCACATCGTGACATCTTTAAGGCCACCAATATGACTGCAATCCTATGGTTGGCGGATCGTCTTCCGGTGTGTCCTGATAACAATATAATTGTGGTTCTCACGCAAAATATTTTCTATTTCCCCCCTTGGTACTCCTAGCATTAAGCCTTGCTTAGTTTCCATGTACAACATTCCAACTATTGTTGTAAATTGGGGTTGGCCCCTGGACTTGACAATCTAAGTCGTTCTCCTGACTCAGCTTAAAACTGTCAATAATATCCAAGGCAACTAGTACTACCTTCCTGAATAATCAATCCACATTGCCATGCTTATCTCTTGGCCTAAGCTTAACTAAATAATCATATCCACTCAACTGTAGTGTCCACTTTAACAAACGGCTACTCGGATCCTTCAAACTAAAAAGCCATCTTAAAGCTGCATGGTTCGTAACTACGGTAAATCAATGTCTGTACAAATAAGTTTTGAAATGCGCTATTCCCCATACCAAACTTATCAGTTCTCGTTCAGTAACAAAGTAGTTTACTTAGGCTCTATTTAACTCTCTCTAAGCATACGCAATAGGATATTCTACTCCTTGTATCTCTTGACTTAGTACACAACCTATAGAAAAATTTGACACGTCTGTACATAAGATGAATGGTTTGTTAAAGTCTGGATATGCCAATAAATAAAGCTGTTAAAATATCCTTAAACTTTAACATAGCCTGCTTGGTATCTACTGTCCAGATGAATGTGTGATCCCTCCTTAATAGTTTAGTTACCTTTGCATAGTTTGATACAAATCAATGATAAGAGTTGCTTAGTCCTAAGAATGGTTGTAGCTCTTTGAAAATAGTAGGTCGTGGAAAATCCTTAACAGCTTCAATTATTCGGGGGTCTGTCTTGACACCCTCTGAGGATATCATATGCACAAATAATTAGTTTCCCTGGTCGCGAAGTGACACTTCTCTAGTGACAATGATAGTTTTGTCCTTTCTAGTCTTTTAACACGTTTTCTAAGTGCACTTAATGTGACTTAAAATCTTTTTAAAACACAATTATGTAATCTAAATAGTGAGTGCTTAGATTGGGTTAAGACCTCTTGAAACCGCATTCATTAATTTTTGAAACATGGCCGGTGAATTCTGAAGGCCAAACGGAGGTCTCAAATATTTGTAGACCCCAGGTGGTCCTATAAAAGATGTCTTGGCTTGATCTTTATTAATCGCTATAGTATGGTAACCACTAGTTAGATCCAAAACGGTGAAAAACATACACATTCTCCTTGTTTATCGATGGTCTCTACTAGATTTGGCAAAGGATAGATATCTCGTGTTGTTACTTTATTAAGGGCTCTATATTTGACACAAAACCAGAGCTTCTGTTCTCTGCTGGAAGTCTTCTTTTTGACTATCACTATAGGTGATGTCCATGGTTCATCTCTTGGCTCTCTCGGTACTATAAACCCTGAAGATAGTTGTTCGTCAATCATATTTTGTACTAATGCTTGTTGACTAAATGGTATACGATAAGTTTTACGAGTAGTAGGCTTTTATCAGTACAACAATTGGTGTTACTGGCAGGTTACTTCGTTCCCGAAAAACCTCCTGATATTTTCTTAAAACTGACTCAAGTTTCTTCCTTTGTCCGGCAGTAAGATGATCTAATTTTCCAGAGAAATCAATGTTTTTTCTAGCAGTTTCTTTGACACACATCTTCACAATTCTTACACCACCGTGATTATGTACATGGTTACTTGTAGCTTTCTTCAGAACTGGGAGTCTCTGGTTCGAGCTGTGCACGTTCTCCTCAAAAGTTTTGAAACATGGCCGGTGAATTCTGAAGGCCAAACGGAGGTCTCAAATATTTGTAGACCCCAGGTGGTCCTATAAAAGATGTCTTGGCTTGATCTTTATTAATCGCTATAGTATGGTAACCACTAGTTAGATCCAAAACGGTGAAAAACATACACATTCTCCTTGTTTATCGATGGTCTCTACTAGATTTGGCAAAGGATAGATATCTCGTGTTGTTACTTTATTAAGGGCTCTATATTTGACACAAAACCAGAGCTTCTGTTCTCTGCTGGAAGTCTTCTTTTTGACTATCACTATAGGTGATGTCCATGGTTCATCTCTTGGCTCTCTCGGTACTATAAACCCTGAAGATAGTTGTTCGTCAATCATATTTTGTACTAATGCTTGTTGACTAAATGGTATACGATAAGTTTTACGAGTAGTAGGCTTTTATCAGTACAACAATTGGTGTTACTGGCAGGTTACTTCGTTCCCGAAAAACCTCCTGATATTTTCTTAAAACTGACTCAAGTTTCTTCCTTTGTCCGGCAGTAAGATGATCTAATTTTCCAGAGAAATCAATGTTTTTTCTAGCAGTTTCTTTGACACACATCTTCACAATTCTTACACCACCGTGATTATGTACATGGTTACTTGTAGCTTTCTTCAGAACTGGGAGTCTCTGGTTCGAGCTGTGCACGTTCTCCTCAAAAGTCGACTCCCAGTCAGCTTCTATTATGTCGCTTTCCTCCAATATATATAATTCAGCTATCTTATGATTCTTGGGTGTGACAACCTTAGCACCCCTTAGGTTCCTTAATCCTAGAGATATTCCTTGTTGACCATGTGCTAACGAGCTTTTATAAATACTCAGTTGCATGTAAATCTGTTGATCGTTTAAAAGGTCGTCTGTAAACAAGGGTTCGACTAAATAAATACAGCGTCTACCCTTAATCTTCTCTGTCACTTTACTTCAACCCTTAGTCTTCTTTGTACCTGGATACAGACTCTTACCAACAGTCAAATATATAGGGAGACAAACAGTTTCCATAGCACAGACAGGGTTAATTATTCCCTGAATTATGGCTACATTTGTTCTTACAGTCTTCTTATCAGAGGCTTAATTTAGGTTGAGTAGCATCCCCTAATCATAACGTCTCTCTTAATACATTTATTATTGCTGAGTAATTAGTCAAGAAGTCAAGGCCTACTATTCCATTGTTATCCGAGTCTGTCCGGCATTCCACAACTTGAAATGTAACTCAATAGTATCTTCTCCCTATCTCCGACTTCATTTCTACTTCTCCCAAGTTATGCATCTTGTGACCCGATAAACCTGGAATCTCAATTTTTTGTTTGGAAAGCTTCATGAATATCACACTTTTCTGCCCCACAATTGAAATTTGTGCCCTGCTGTCCCCTAAAAAACGATAATCTCTCCCTCGATAAGTACCTGCTAGTACCAGCTCCATCCTTATCTACTGACACTGAGGGGACAATTTTTGCCGAGGACAGTAGTTTGTGGCTCCGATCCTGTTCTCATTTGGGTGATGGTTAATCTTCGCAGAACCTTGGTTTGTTAAATGCCCAACCTTGCCAGCCTGATAGCACTGTTTCCCCGTTATTGTAGGCGACTGCAGCCTACCCTTAGTAGATTTACAATCCCTCATTACGTGACCTTTTTTTTTACAACTTAAACAACATTTTGCCTTATCTATTGTAAATATCTCTCTGCATGTATTGTCTTCTCTCTCTTGAGGTCAATGGTCAGCTTCAATCACGTATATTACTGCTTCCACTGCTTCCTTAAAGGTTTTAGGCTTTGCCAACCTCGTGAATCTCTCTATTTTGCCGATAAGACCGTTCAAAACAAGAGTCTATGGCTCTTTGGTCAGCCTCAAATGTAATTACTTCGTTCAGGACCGCATCCTCTCTTAGCTCGTATGTGTTATTGTTAGTCTTCTTAATTCTGTCCACGAAACACTCTACACTCTCCTCTGCAGGTGTTTAATTTTGGTTAGTTTTTCTCTGAAAAAATAGCTTGTCTGTTTCCTTCTGAACCTAACTATTAAGGTTTGCTTCAGTTCCTCAAAATTGTTAGTTGCTATGCAACTTGGATCAGAAATCACAAATATTAATGCTTCTCCACTCAAGTGTAATTTAGTTACAGCCCATAGTTCTAAATCTGTTCAACTTGATATTGCAGTGGTTATCTTCTGGTCTACCGAAGGACACTAGAATGGCCGGCATAAGTGAAAAATTTCTAACAGGTGGTATAGTTTCAATATTAATCCTATTCTTCTGAAAAGCTTTCAAATTCACTTTTTCTGTTTTAACCTTCTCTTGCTACCTTGCTAACTGATCAATAGCAGTATGTAGTTTGACCTTTACACCCATAACTTCGACTAAATTGTATCTAAGAATTCCTACCTTGTAGTTCTACACTGCTTTCCTCTGCAATTGGTGGTGCACTGCTGCTGGTTCGGACCTCCTTCTCTTGATCCTGGATGTTAAGTCCTAAGTCCACATCTCACGAAGCTAATCATGGTTGCACGTAGAAGGTCACCTTTATCTACTTTCGTATTAAATCCCTACAATCCCGCTTCGGGCATCATTTGACATGACCCTACCCCCCGTGGGCTCCTTTTGTCAGGATAGCTTGAGGGAAGGGTAAGGGTGTAGGCAAAGTAAATGTGGGGGTTCTAAATAATATGTAGGTTTGTTAATTTTGGTTTAATAGTAGATACTAAAAGATAATACAAAAATGTTATGTTGGTTGTAAGATAAAGAATAAGAAGAAAGACACCCGTGATCGTGGAAGAAATGGTTTAACCTGTGAATACTTAGACCGACCAAGTTGATTGTTACTATGAGGTGCTTTTACCGAATTCGATTCCGGGACCCTGGGCTGTAGTGATGCCCTCCAAGTACCAATACTATGGATAAGCTGAAGATATTGTCTGTATCGATAAGGCGTCGGCCAGAATGACCGCTCTCGAAATAGATGGAATTGTGACGCCCTGTTCCCAAAAGTCAAGGTCTTTTATACCACGATATGGCCTCCTTCGGCCTTGCTAGTTTACACATTGTTATGAATTGTCAGCACTCTACTGCAACCTCTCTAGTATGTTACTTCATACATGCTAAGCTAGCAATTATAGCACGTGTGTTCAATTGAGTCATGTAAGTTAATATAAACATTTAAATATTGCTTGGTGGTTATGACAATTGTATAATTATAAGCTATAAATGGTGATTCGATGATTTAAAATCATTACAGTTCATGAGCTATAAAGGGTTGAATGTGCTAGTTTATGTTTTTCACTTACCATTGTTAAGTTTATGTAATTAATGTATGGGGCTGAAATTTAGTATAACTAGACATGTATAACTAGACATTCATGTGAGGTGGATACCATTAAATATTCATAATATGTAAGAGACAAATAATATTTAATGTACAAGCAGTTTAAAAGTGGTATAATTACATAATTTTCAATCATATTATATACTGTTTTTTTATACCCTGATAATTTGATAATCTCATTATGTAGTATACAATGACGTTATTTGTAGTTTTTTTTTCAACCTAACACCACTTGTTAATTTTATCAATGCGTCTGAATTGATAATTGAAAATATAGATTTGAAATGTCTATGTCCTGAAATTTCTTGTTTTAACTGTACTAATTGTATCGACAATACTGACTAGCAGAGCATAATATGCCCGGCTGTGGCAGAGGGCCAGATATTACCAACTAATGACACAGAGGTAAAGCGGACTCCAGCTTTCTTAACTGGTCAGAGTGAGGACAACTTAAGTGTGGCACTATACTAAATAAAAGACCACATGTACTTAGACCAGCATGAAATGGACCAGTTTCATATGTGACATTTAATTCGGGTTTAGGTAGGTGTCGTCTTGTATTTAGTATAGTGCCACAATTGAGGTGTATTCAATTGCTATGAAATTGGCCCTTATATTGACTTTATTAGTTTTCAGTGAGGTATGCAGACCTCTGTGTGTGTGTGTGTGTGTGTGTGTGTATATATATATATTAATTACATTTATTAGCCTAAATTATTATTGTTCGTTTTATAAATATTTTTTAATATTAATATTCAAGCTTTTTATCTTGTCCACAGTTTCCCAGTCATTAGCATGATTAAATGATAGTTCATTTCCCACTTAAGAGATGGAGCTAGCAACATTATTATTGAGCTAGGAAATTAAAATAAGTTATGTTGACTCTACTATTCTAATATCTTTGTATGTGCACATTCTATTCTACATAGTTTGTTGCTCTTTAATTTCTCATGTCACTTTTGAAACATCATCCCCCTGATAAGTTTAAAATGGTTTATTTACTGCAACATAAAGTTTATATTTTATCAACAATAAAAACAATGGTAAAATGTGTCTATGATAATTTGAGGTATCTTAGAATGAATCACATGGCCAGACATTCACATAACCTCAATCATCATTCTCCTGTACTTTCCTTAGAAGGGGGGATAATGTGTAGATCAGGAGTGATTGCTAGAACATTTGTACATGTTCTTAACAATATTTTTCACATTTCAGATGGTAAAATTCTTTCTATTAATCTCTAAATTACTAAACATAATCAAAACATAAGTAGCGCCCTACTTAACCCTTTTCACTTATATAATTAAATTAATAAATGATACAGTATGCAAAAAGTTAGGTCAGTATTATTTAGCAACATATTTTTTCCCAGTATGTGTTAGATGGAGTTAGTTAGGTAAACATTAATAAACTACCTTGTCATTTAACTTAGATTTGCCTTCCAACCATAACTACATAGCCTATTCTTTAATATTTAAACAAGTGAAAGGTATTTTTTCCTTTTTTCCAGTTGTTTTAAAGAATTTTCCAATATATGATCCCTTTAAAGCATAATTAATTTATATTTTTTAGGCAGTTTTTAAAAAATCACCAAAAAAAAGTCAAGAAAAGTACACTTAGTAAGCAGGAGAAGCTAAAAAAGAAAAAGAACAGGAATGATATATACAAATTAAAGAGGATCCAGTGAAGAGAGAAGGGCAAAGACAAAAAGAATGGTTGAAATATCTGAAGAAGAAAAAGAAGAAAATTGTAAAACTTATCAAAGATAAAATCCCACATAAACAAAGGAAGAAAGGGGTGATTTATTAAAAAAAAAAACTACAGAAATAACCACAAAGTTCAAGAAAAGCAAGAGAAAAGGCTTTCAAAAAGTTAACAAAAAATGTCCTAAATACAAGAAAAGATGTGAACATTTTAGGAAAACAAATGAATGCCATTGATCACCCACTTCCAACACTCATGTTAAACAAATGCTAAGAACAGATGTAAATTCAAGTTGTCTGCTTGCTGAAGCTTTCAAAGCTCAGCTTTCTGATAACTACAAAAAGGTTGGTTCTAACAAAAAAATCAATTTAAAAAAATTATTGAAAGGAAGATAATTAAAAAACACAATCTTTACAGGCAGTGTTCAAATGTTTTAAAATGTCATAATTCATTGTCATCCATCAGAAATAAGCCTTTTAATTTACAATATGAAAGAAAGACAAGAAATAATTTGCAAATAATGTATATAAAGGAGATGCCTTTTTTGGAATTAATAATTCATCACCAAAAGAAAATTAACAAAACAAAAATGGTATTTGAATGATACAATGAGAAATCGTCATAAGAAGTTTTTGAAGAGCCATCCAGATAAAGTGGTTAGTTATGTATTTTTATGTAGAAATTGTAGTTTTTGGGCAACACCAATGAGAGTAGGTGATTGAGGTACTTGTAAGTGTATCGCATATGTAAATATTGAACTGTTGGTCAAGGGATTATTCAAAGTAGGTGTTTTAGGTAAAAATACAACTGCTGGTATTGTGGAAGAATTTGTGTTTACAAGACTGAAAAATATATTTAACGTGAATGTGACATCTGTAGAGATGGTAGATCTCCATATGGCGATACAAATTGACAGTATTTCAAATGGATCAAAGAAAGTTTTTTCAACAAAAAAACAAATTTGTTGTCTAAATGACTAAAGAGTATCTTGAAACCAAACTATATTATATGGTCCAAGAATTTGAGAAGAATATATACTAAATTTCTTACAACATGAAGGAAAAGCCCAACATCAATAAGAAAATGAAGCTCTAGTTCATATGGACTTCAGTCAAACCTAATGTTTGAAGTATGCTAAGGAAACTCAAAGCTTCCACTTTGGTGGGTCATGAAATCAGGTATAAATGCACAATGTAGTGGTTTACTCAAGAGAAGATAATAGTGAGGTGGCGACTAAATTATTTTGTACTTTTTCAAAATCCCTCCAGCACATCCAGTTATTTGGGCTCACCTTAAACAGGTTTTGGCTTTCATCGATAATAATTACTAAAATGTTGACATACTCCACTTTTTAAGTGATAACCCAGCCACATAGTGCCGCAAGAAGTCCATGTTTTATGTTTTGACCACAAATTTCTAAAATGTTTAAACAAAATTAAGAAATTCACTTGGAATTATTTGGGAGCTGGCCACAATAACGGTGCTCCCAATAGTGTTGGGGCAGTATGTAGAATGATAGCAGACAGGCCTGTGGCAGAAAGTAAAGATATAACCACCTTTAAAAGTTTAATGACAGCACTAAATGAAAATGTTTTTTGGATAAATATGATGTCAATAGCCAATGACATAAGTGAAAATGTATTTCTACAGCTGGAATAAGAATGTATTAAACCTTTTAATGGCATTGTGTGAGTACATCAAGTAGTGGGGAACGTATAACCCGAACGGGTAGTAAGACGAGGTGCTAAATAAATAGATAAAAAGTAGTGGAAGATGCAAAATTTGGTATTCTCAGCCTTCAAATACTCAACACATTAAGCTACAAAACTAAAACATCAAGTTTTTCCGAAGATGACATTTTTCGGTCATATATATGCCAAAACATCACAAAAAATTGTGATATGAAGACGTCTACTAAAGTTGTGATGATGAAGGGAAAGAAAACATAGTTTCAGTTGATAGGTTCTCTTGAGTACATAAAATGTGAAAACTGGAACATTTTTGCTCGGTAAATTAACTGGAAACAAGTGCTATGCAAAAGAGTAATCTTGAACCCTGTTTAAAACCAGAGACCCACAGCTGGAAAAATTTAAAATCACTTAAAATAAGCCTTCATGAGTTTAACACAATTTTTTTAAGTGTAATAAACATACTGAGATAATTTTCTAAAGATTAAATTTTTAATTTAAAAAGGTAAAGTTTTTATAATAAAAACCAAACAGTAGTTGACCTATTAGGTTCAAACACAGAAAATAGCTAAGTGGTATCTTCTTGGAATCAAACAGAGAAAGAAATTTACAATATGTGCAGTCATAAATACATGATGAGCATAGATTGCAAATACTTACTAATAACTACGCAGCCAAATTCTTACCCAAAATTTGCTAAGCTTTCTACATCTCTTGCTGTGATAAGGTGTATGTGTGTACTGTAGCAGTGGATCCATTCTTCACCAAACGTAGCTTGCTGATATTGTCAGAATAGCTGGTTTGTGCGGGTAAGAAAATGAAAGTGCAGGTCCAGAAGGTTGAAAAAAATGCTATCTTCAAATTCATTTTGTACATCATCTGTTGATAATACACATCCCAGTCACGATTCATTATACTTGTATATTACAAAACCAGTTAGCTTATCAAGTGGAAGATTTGGGTTCTCACCTTCTCTAACAGTTTGTGAACCCCATTTTTTTTGAAGAAGAGTATATTTTTGTTTCAATTTTTCCTGTCGAAACTGGTATGGAACAGTAACTTTGATACAAGATGCCAACTATGTGTACTCATTGATTCATGTAGTCTACTCATTGCTGGTCAAAGTTATAGGGCTGGAGCTAAAAGTTCCATTGTAAAGCTTCACTTTGTCCGATATCCATGAAACAAATTCATCCAGTAAAGAACAGATTTCTACTGGAGTTAGAACAGAATTCAGATATATTGGTCCTCACAAATAATTAAATGTTTATTAACATTATGAGAATATATTTTATCAATAACATATATCATATTGCAGGAGGGTGTCAATTCAGTATATAGCTATTCGCCAAAGGCTAAAATAATATAATAAAATAAAAAGGGCTACTCTAAAATACTCCTTTCATAGTTTCATCAGTTTAAGCATTTTGTATAAATCTTAATTTTTTGACCCTGGAGCTTAGTGCGGCTTCACTTTGATATATCGATAACACCCCAATACCATATTTCGCACAAAATTTAGCTGAAGTTTAAGTATTGATTTTATAAGTAATCAAAATTTTTTTATATTACATTTGACCCATCAAGTCCCAGCAGTAGTGCCAGTACTTTTGAGATGTGATATATAGGTTTAGCCCTTATCCAAATCACCTGTTCATGTAGAGGTATATTATCCAACGATTTCAATATTTTCCCATTTAAAATGTTTCGACTTTAAAAGTAATATTCCGTAATATTTCCAAACCATTAATAAGTTTGTTTAGTCGGAAACATTTTTAATGTGAAAATATTTTGTTCAAAAGGGTAGTTTTTTGTATTTCGTACACAATTAACATTGAGGGATAAAGTGTGATTTATTATATATATATACACACACGCACATTCACACACCAGGTGTTCATTTGAAAACTTTCAACCAAAATATCTCGAAAACAACGCATTGCAGAAAAAAATGTTTTAAACAAAGGTTGTTTGGTTCTGAAGGGGAAGTAAGGTGGTAAGGCTGGTATGACCTTGGATGGCGTTGCTAAGGTCATTTTGATATTTTTAAAGAGACTTCCTATTTTTTATTATATTTTCCTGTAGATCACGTGCCATTTTCAAAATGGTTGTTTTAGCTTTTTGTAAAAGCTATAACGAGAAATGAGCTTCACAAGTTTCTGAGTCACCAGCACCGGGCGCGGCATTAGAATTTGTCCTATTCAAACATAGTTCGAGAAGGTACACGTGTGTTTGTTAACAGTTTTGTGTGTATTTGTAAAATAATTATTGAGAAAAACAAAATTTTAAGTTTAAAGGAGGTTTTTGAAATGCTCTCTATTTTGAGCTCATAATGATATATTCTATTTTTTAATTTACTTTTGACTTTTCGTAGGGTTGCTTTTGTAATATTTCTACATGCCATTGTTATCCTATTTTTAACTCTGATATTTACTGGTTTAGTCCCATAAATAGTGACTTTAAATTTATTTATTTATTTATTTAGCACCGCATTTTACTACTCGTTCGGGTTATACGCTTAAGTACTAATTACACTAATGGATTAGGAATAGGGAAGGTTGAATGTAGAGGAAGTGAACCCGCATTTGCGTGGAGGGAGAGTGGAAAACCATTTAGGAAAAACCACCCCCAGTTCACCCGACCGAGATTCGAACCTCGATCTTCCCGTCCTCGGTGGTCAGACTCAACATGACTGGCGCGTTAGCCAACTACGCCACCGAGGCGGGTGGGACTTTAAATGTCCCCATAAAAAATCTAGGGGTGTTAAATCAGGTGACCTTGCTAGCCACTCAATTGGTCCTCTTCTGCCACTCCATTGTTCATTAAATCTGTTGTCTAACAATTGACGAACGAGTAGTGTATAGGGACGGGAGCTCCATCTTGCTCCATGTGTCCATGATTGTCTAGTTGATTTTCTAGGGCGTGCACTATGAGAAAATGAATATCTTCTTCAATCCTTTCCAAGTATTTTCCCTTGTCAAATTTTAGTCAGTATATATTGGACCAATAATCGTGTCAACTAATATACCTGCCCACACATTTTTTTTCCCAGCCATTGTGTCAGTCTGTAAAAATATTATGATTTTGATCACGCCAATAACGAAAGTTGTGATTATTTACAAAACCACTTAAGAAAAAAGTGCACTCGTCAGAAAAGCAGATACATTCTAATAACAACGGATTCACATTCGATCATTTCTTCGCAAAACTGTACTCACCTATCACAATCATCTTCACTTGATGTTTGATGTACCTCCATTTTACACAGATGAAACTTGTTTAATCTTAATGTCTTATGAACCGAAACAAGTGATATACCAGTAGTTTTTTGACACTTTCTGCAATTAACTTTTGGGATTTACCATATAAGTGCCCAAAATTTTCACTTGAGTTAATTCATTCAATATCATACGTAAAGTCTGTTTTTAATTTGTGACAGATTCAGTCTATTTAAACTTTCAAACAAGATCCAAAACATAACTATTTTAAACATTTTAATCCTGATGTCTTTGGTTGAATGTTGCTGCCGTTTTTGGACACAATAAGCCTCAGTTCCATAAAGAAAAATCAATTCTGTTCTCTCTTCCAGACTGTAAACCATTTTTCAAGTTTCGATGTTAACAGTAGAAAGCAAACGAGACATTAATGGATTTGTAACTGGCATTGAAAGTAAAAACAATGTTTTGTTTAGGATCTTACACACAAACACTTATATCTTCCTTCGTTATCATATTCTGAAAAATTGAAAAATGACACCTGGACATGGGAATCGAACCCGGGACCTTTGGCTTAGTAGGGCCAAAGGTCCCGGGTTCGATTCCCGTGTCTAGGTGTCATTTTTCAATTTTAAGAATATGATATCTAGATGGGGTAGTCCTCAATTAAAGAATAAATAATAGCTTTGGCGATTTGGTTCTTTTTTTCGTTATGTTTGAATAAGCCAGTGTAACAAGTAACAGTTTAATCAAATGGCATAATACTCACCCTCTGGCCCGGTTGGACTCCAACTTCTTCACGCCTGGCCATGACCTCCTCCCTCTAACACACTATCTAACTGACTGAAAGGAGGTGTGAACCAGCTGTGTGCAAGCGAACTAGGCCACGCCCAAGAAAAGCAAGTGAAGGCGACTCCACTTACTTAGTTATTATTTCTTCTGCCTGGACTGTTCTAGCGCATGCTACTAGTTCATAGAATGCTCACTATTCTTTCCACGCACTTCTCTTCTTTTTTCCTCTCTTACTCTCAGGGGACATGTGATCTTGTGTGCTCACTATATATGGCAATGTTTTGTTTGTATCATTGGCTTAGCACGAGGTTAACAACGCTATTTAAGCTTGGGCTTGGCTTCCATTTTTCAAAATTCTCTTTCAGCTATTTTATACAATCTATTAAAAATTATGAATTTGGCCTTGTAATTTCAATCCTTGAAATAGGGTGGGAGTGTTTTCTTTTATAAGTGGGCTCATGTGTAGCCACGTTTCTATTAGTATTTTGTCTAATGGGGAAACTTAATTTTTTTTCCAATCTTAAAGAAACTTCTGTTTTGCCGCTTGGCGGCTAGCGTTTCATTGCGCTCCCGCGTAGGCTATGGCCATCTTGCTGATGGGTAGTTGGCATCGTTTATCGAGTAATTAATGTTTGGTAGAATCAAATTTAATTGCTTTAATTACATTTTGTTATGAGGAGACTTAAATATTTAGTAATGTGCTTTAATTAAATTTTGCTGTTATGAGGAGACAGAGCACTTATATATTTAGTAATGTGCTTTATAAATTTAGTCGCTTTAAATTACATTTTGTTGTTATAAGGACAGAAAGGATAAATTTTAGTATTGTACTATGTGACTTTATAGTTGCTATATTATGATGTGAGATATCACCAAAGATCTACTATTATGTCTGGTAATTTCTGTTACATTATAGTGCGCATAATCGCCGCAAGAGGGCAGGGCTCTTAATAATTGATTATGTTTAATAATCTCGAGAACTAAAATTATTTTATAGTGCGTATTGTCACCACAAGTTGGTGGAGTTGTTAAAGTTTATTATTTTATTGCTTTATCTTTGAGACCTTTTGAAGGTACATATGGTTGTCACCAGATGGCAGGACATTTATGATTTGAGTTACTTTGAATCTTAACTTTTGAGAAGTTCCTTTGTTGTTTACCTTTTTGAATGAAATTTATTATTATTTCTCTTGAAAGCTACAAGGTGGCGGGTCTCTAACCTCTAGGTACACATTGTTATTGTTAAAAATATAGATATTGATTCATTGTTTCTTCAATAAAACTATTGTTCTCTTCTGACTCCTTGACTATTATTTCACCAAGGGGGGGGTTACACCAGGTGATTTGGATTAAGGGCTAAACCTAAAACTCAAAAGTACTGGCACTACTGCTGGGACTTGATGTAAAACTAAATAACGGAAAAAAACACAAAAATGTTGGATTAAAGGTTTAGCCAATCTTCCAGGGCACAATCAAAAATGTGGATTCAATTGCCAATTCCTCCAATGATGTTTAAAAAAAAGGTTGTTTTTGAACTGTAATAAGAGTCTTATCAAACTGAGTGTAGATAAATGCTGTTAGTGTAGTTATTATCACACTTTGATAAAAAAAAAAATCCTTACCAATTTTGAATGTATTTGTCAAAAGAATCTGGCTTCACATTGTGAGTCTGGAGTTCATATATTACTTCTTTATCTGACAGCAGTCTTGAATGCGACTCCTTTGTAGGTTCAATACGACGCACTAACAATTTACTCAACCAGCCTTCATTGCTGTCTTTGACTGAAGAAGTAATTGATAGAAATCTGTAACAAATGGCATTGTATCTGTAACAAATGACATTGTGGTTTTAAAGCGATGTAAAACATAATAACATACTTTTAAAAGGTACTATAGATAGATATATATCCCCATATAAAATGTTCTTTGTCAACACTGAGGTAAACTTAGTTTTCCCTCAAAGGTAGCAGTTTTGCCTTGATTGTTTACACTATGACTCTATTTTATAAGTTGTGCCACAATGTAAACCAACATGGTAAGACTGTCATCATTAAGGCTAAACGGAATATATATGCTTAGATGCTTAGGCGCTTTTAAATTAACTACCACCTTAAAAATGAGCACACATAAGTGTATGTAGATTTACATTTTATAAATTTCTATACTAAAAGCAATTTGAAATCCTAAGATAATAATTGAGACATGTCATTTTTACCAGATTACACATATGTGTACATACGTTTTGTAAAGACAGGGAGCTTGTTGTATTAGACCTTATACCCAGGGGCGGATTTATGGATAGGCCTATTAGGCAAGTGCCTATAGCGGCAGATTTCAGGGACTGCAAATTATGAATGATGAGAAATGTGTGTGTTCATGTGTGATTGTTTTGATTTAATGTTTTCTTTCGTACATTGAAGTTAATGGTGAAGATGACATATTGTGGAGGGAGTAGAAGAGATGACCAAGTCATACATTCTCTTACTACCCACCTCCCCTCCTCCAATATCTCAAGGTCAGTGGATATTAGCAATGGCAACAGGGTGGTGTGACAGAACAATACAGGCAGTAGTGTAGGAAACAGGAGTACGAACTAAAGGGTGGATACAAATGCGCTTCTTTATTAGAACTTAAAAGCGATAGTATTACTATTGTGTTTCTTTAATACTAACTATGAGTGATGGTATAGAAAGAATGAGTGGCAATCAACGTTTGAAATTTAGAAAATGGATGTCTGGCATCATCGACCAGTTCTCTCAGTAGAGATCAAGGTGAAAGATACTATGGAATATTTTCTTATTGTCTACATGATATTTTATTTGTAGTAACATGTTCTGCAGTCTACTAATGAAAACTTTATATTGTTAAAGGTGACCTGGTGGTCTAGGGGTAAGGAAGGTGTCAGACTTCTGTGCTGGGGGTTCGGGGTTCAATCCTCGGTCCCGGCACAGATTTATCCAATTGGCAAACTCTTCCTTCACCTCTGAAAAGATGTGTATTAATCACAACTTGTGAATGTGAGGAATGCCAGGCCTCCACCGTGGTTCGGATCCCACATTAAACTGTAGGTCCTCCATTTCATCTCACAATCAACCCTACCATTACACATTAGCGTAAGTGTGTAAAACCTGAACGGGTAGTAAGACGCGGTGCTGATGATGATAATAATATTAAATATAATAATAATAATGATGATAGTAATAATAATAATAATAATAATAATAAACCTTTAAATTCCATATCAATTGAATTTGTGTGTTGTGATAGTGTAAGAATATAGTTTCAATGTTTAAGTCTTTGCTTGGATTCTTACAACTTTAAAAACCTTATAATAAATAAGATAATGTAACCATTTTTGTCTGTTATTCCATAGATAGCACTTAAATATATGGTATGTGTGTGTCAGTGCACGAGGGGTGGTAGGAGGGAGATAGGAATTTATAAGGGGGTAAATTAAGGTTAGAAAGGTGGGTGGCAAATTATCTAGTGCCTATGGGTGGCAGAGTCGTAAATCCGCCCCTTCCTGTACCAATTTAAAACTTTGGTTTTAAAATTAATTTTTATTAAATTAGGCCTATACTGTCATTAATATCTGTATCCAATAATGGTTCAATCTTTGGTGAGGCAAGAATATTTTCTTGATATTTAGGGGAGAACAGTTTAAGTTTTTTCCTTGAAAAACTTAAGACTAAATAAGTCTGAAATATTAAATAAATTATTATTTAAGTTATATTTTAGTTTATCTCCAAACGATTTGAAAGTTTCCGATTATAACAAAACAAGTGTTGTGAAAAAATTCTAAATGGTTAAAAAATTCTTTAAAATCTCACCTAATTGTTATTTCGAAGCAAGGTTCTAAAGAATACTTTTTTGCTAAATCTTTATTTACTAACATATTATTAATGATTGGATTAAGCTAAGTTTTTTTTAATGTTTCATGAAAGGTTAGGGACTCAAGTTTTTTAATGTTTCATGAAAGGTTAGGGACTCAAGTTTTTTAATGTTGAATGTGAGGAATGCCAGGCCTCCACCGTGGTTCGGATCCCACATTAAACTGTAGGTCCTCCATTTCATCTCACAATCAACCCTACCATTACACATTAGCGTAAGTGTGTAAAACCTGAACGGGTAGTAAGACGCGGTGCTGATGATGATAATAATATTAAATATAATAATAATAATGATGATAGTAATAATAATAATAATAATAATAATAAACCTTTAAATTCCATATCAATTGAATTTGTGTGTTGTGATAGTGTAAGAATATAGTTTCAATGTTTAAGTCTTTGCTTGGATTCTTACAACTTTAAAAACCTTATAATAAATAAGATAATGTAACCATTTTTGTCTGTTATTCCATAGATAGCACTTAAATATATGGTATGTGTGTGTCAGTGCACGAGGGGTGGTAGGAGGGAGATAGGAATTTATAAGGGGGTAAATTAAGGTTAGAAAGGTGGGTGGCAAATTATCTAGTGCCTATGGGTGGCAGAGTCGTAAATCCGCCCCTTCCTGTACCAATTTAAAACTTTGGTTTTAAAATTAATTTTTATTAAATTAGGCCTATACTGTCATTAATATCTGTATCCAATAATGGTTCAATCTTTGGTGAGGCAAGAATATTTTCTTGATATTTAGGGGAGAACAGTTTAAGTTTTTTCCTTGAAAAACTTAAGACTAAATAAGTCTGAAATATTAAATAAATTATTATTTAAGTTATATTTTAGTTTATCTCCAAACGATTTGAAAGTTTCCGATTATAACAAAACAAGTGTTGTGAAAAAATTCTAAATGGTTAAAAAATTCTTTAAAATCTCACCTAATTGTTATTTCGAAGCAAGGTTCTAAAGAATACTTTTTTGCTAAATCTTTATTTACTAACATATTATTAATGATTGGATTAAGCTAAGTTTTTTTTAATGTTTCATGAAAGGTTAGGGACTCAAGTTTTTTAATGTTTCATGAAAGGTTAGGGACTCAAGTTTTTTAATGTTTCATGAAAGGTTAGGGACTCAAGTTTTTTAATGTTTCATGAAAGGTTAGGGACTCAAGTTTTTTAATGCAACTTTTTATATTGAGTTGTTTCGTTGGAGGATGTTCAAAGTTTTTTAATCAAAATAATAAAACAATAGTTAATCATTTACAAAATTTAGGTCTATTACTTAAAAAAGAAAATTGTAGTGCTAGTAGACATTTAATGCATGAATAAATAAAATCACCATTTGGCTATAATCTATTGTAAGGTGTCTTGCATATTGTTGAACTGTGCAATGCTATGGCATATGGCAGAACATTACCCGGTCAACTAGACTGTGGATAGTTTCGGAACAGCTACAACTTGCCATTTGTTGCAGAGACCAACTGGTGTAGTGGTAAGGAACGCTCCCACCAGAAAGCTAGTAACCTATCGGATGATACGATACTAACACTCATGTTTTCTCCACCGACATCACCCCTCACCACAGCATATAGTTTCATAAAACAAATAATTGATAAATAAATTGTGACAATATTAATTTTTTATTTTGTTTTAAATGTTAACCAAATAATAGTGATACACATGGTATTAAAGAATGCAGGCTCACCATTTTTCTCACCGAAACCCTATACCTCACAAGTAGGGCCTACTCACATGCATTTTTGTACTAAGTTAAAAATATTTTACTCAGAGAAGTCAACAATTTTTGAGTGATTTTTAACAAAAACTTAAATGAAAGGAGGTGATTTAAAAGGATGATATTAAATAAAACCAATTTTAAGAATAAGTGTTTATTTTAAGGTTCAAATCATTAACAAAATAGCCTCTTATTGCTAGTTAAAAACATTAACATGTATGCGGGATCTTTGGAGAGATAATTGGTTTCTTCATTCGGACATCAGTGCTGAGCTGTATCGGTAAACAGTAGTGACAACTTGGAACTGTTCCAAAAGTGTAAATGTACGATAATGGTTTGGAACAGGACATGAAATATCGGTAGTGATACATCCCTAGTTATTGTGTGTATAAGTGCTAGAAAACATTATGCCTACATTTCTAATAATGACAGTGAAATAATAAAAGAATCCCACCCTCACCTCCTACAATCCCCAGGTTTAATTATGTTTGGGGTTTAGTGTAATGTGTCCGTGGTTTTAGAACAGCCAAAAGATACCTCCATCACTTTAGTGAGTGGAACTTTTTATTTTAGTTAAATGGGGTTTTCTTTTTCGATTCTTGGTTCAGATCGATTCTAGCCTATGTTGTTTTAATGTTTGGAATAATGTACAGCTGATTTCAATATGTTCAATATTTTCAGAAAGAAATGGGCAATAATAGGATGGATAAAAGGAACCATAGTACCCTTAGTTTGATAAGTAGTAATCACATTTATATTACTTTTAGGCCTACTTTATCTGCCAGTTCTTGCTGAAGCAATTAGTTACCGTAAACTGGAGTGAGATTGATCAATTTTTTTTAAACAGGCTTGTAGTTTAGTTTTCACCACTTAAAATGACATTTTAATAAACTTTAATAGTAGTTATTTGAAATAAACAAGCTGATCAATCTCACCCATGGTTCAGGGTTAGATTGATCACCCCATATTTTATGCTTTATAAATGTTCTACACTGTATAGGAAGTGATCCAAGTCATCCATAACAGAAATCCATTTTTTTTTTAAATACAAGTTTTTATTCCGGGGGGAGATTGATCACCAAGTGGTTCCATTAATAATAAACACTTAACTATATTAAGGTACAACATTAAAAATGGTTTCAAATGAAAAGTAAACAAGTCAGGTTGATAACTAATTCCAAACATAAAAATCAATTTCAAAATTATAGCTGTGCTGTTGTCTTTAAATTTTGATAAATGCGATAACACAGCTAAAAAATTATCTCTAGTGTCTGCACAAAATTTTCAAAAGTTTAAAACACAATTCTAATTTTCTTTTACATAAATATCAAAATCAAAAATGTACTTTATTCGGTTACCAACAGTTTTAATTTTAGGTTGAGGCAAGACAGCTAGAATATCATCAAAATCAACTGAACAAACCTCACTTTAAACAGTTTTGAAAGTTTTATGGCTATCCACAGACTTGAAGCCCATCACTTTGACTTCCATCATCCTCCAATAACACCACACACATATTTGAAAATAACACTTTTACGTTTACCAGACACAAATCTCACAAGCACATAACTTCCTGGTTGTACACATTCTTTAGTAGGAGCTTCGTAATATGATGTCACTTCAGGGGTTTCAGTTTCAGAATCTGTGTTTTCATTTAAGATTTATTTAATATCATTTATATTGTCTGACTCAGAATCTGTGGTGTCTGCTGATATACCAGTTACGCTTTTACCAGGTTCTACATCCAGCTTCCTTTTCTTTTTGGTAGCTGTGGCTGTTTTTACTTTCTGAATCTCTGCCTTTTCAAAAACAATGTTAGAGAACAGTTGACTGCTTCTTCTAATCCAGAATTTTCGCCTCCTGGCACATTTGGTATTTTTTAGAGTATCTTTTCTCTATTTAATGGGTGTATTCCACAAGCCTGGAAACCAATTATTAGGCACCGTTTCACTGCATAGATCACATCAGCTCCCTGTTTTCTAATTCCTTTTCCTGGGACTTTGTCAATTTCTTTCAATATTTCTTTCAGTAGAGAAGGAATTGTTTCTTTTGGAATTGCAGAACATTTAATATTTTTCATTTTCCACGAAGTAATGACAGAGCGCCAAGCCATCTTGAAAGGTCTAAAAAAAAAGGCCACATCAAGGGGTTGGGTAGAGTGAGCTGGTAGACATGTGAATGAAATATTGTGTTGTTGACACAAACTGATTACTTCAATGTTGAAGTGTGAAGCCAGATTATCACCAATTAATATTTTGCGACCTTCGAGTCTTCGTGCATGAGGAATAAAAAGAGTTGTGAATCAATCATTGAAGGTTTGTGCATCAATCCAGCCATGAGAAGTGCGGTTATACCTGGCATGGTTCTGCACAACAAGATGGCCCATTTTCACACCATGTATTCCACATGTGTTCACTTTGATAAATAATACATGGTGGAAGTAGAACACCTGACAGATCCACACATCATGACTCTTGTTGCAGACTTTCTCAGCGATACAATCCTTTTTCTTACCAGGATCATCAGCAATATTAGTTTCGTCATAATTGAATATATGACAGCTTGGTATATTGTCAACATTTTCTTCAAGGTTGTCGAAATACTTGTTGATAATATTGTGACTGACACCAGCTATAGCTTTATTAACCCAATGCAAGCCTTTTACCAATAATATTTTTGTTTCTTTTTAACATGCTGTAAGCCCAGTCAGGGCCAGGACAATTGTTCTTGAATCTATACACCACTTTTTTACAAAAATTTGTACGTCTATTGTTGCGAGGGGGAAAACCCCAGTCTGAACATTTCAACAATGCCTCAATGAGAGATTTCTCTTCAGCTTCTGAAAACACAGGTTGTCCTCCAGTTGTTTTAATGTGCTTCCCATGATATCTATTGTTCAAAGTACCATATGCTATTTTATATTTTCTTGAAGCTTCTCTAATGGAAATTTTCCCCTCAGCAATATCTTTGAGTGCTTTTCCAACATTTTTATTAATGTAATTAGCATATGAATGAGAACATGCTTTCTTTTTGTAGTCCTGCCCCATCTTTTTATAGGGTGCATCCAGAATAATAGCTGTCCTTTCACATATATTCCCGTAACAAAGTCATGTGTTAAATAAAGTTAGGCATTGTTGAAATAACATTTGAAGTTTTAAGTATTGTTGAGACAAAATCTAGTGGGTTTTTAACATAATACAAAACTAAGTACTTTTAACACCTTACAAGAGAAAAATATGATCAAAATCACCCCATAAATTTATTAAAGGCCCCCCTTAACTAAGAAATTGGTTACAATATCCTAATGGCTTAACACAACTTTGGGATACAGTCAAATTTTTATTCAAGAAATATTATTGTTAATGTTAGATTAAACATCAGGGTTCCCGTCAGCACTTGCAAAATTCCCATAAACAAATTAATTTTCCTCTAACAAGTAAAAATGTAATTTTTTAGTTTTTGATCAATCTCACCCCAGTTTACGGTGGCATTATTGGATTGCACGATTTTTTGTTAGTATAATGGTACATTACAATTTGTGATTTTCAGGTTTTATATAGAAAAAAAATTCTACTAAAACTTCCGTTCTCCCAACTATGTCCATTTGCACTTCAGCTAAGAGGGGATCCGGTCCAACATTTCCCGTATTCTTAATTCTACAATAGACCTACTGATTAAATAAATACCTCTGCAATCACATAATAAAACCTTTTGAAACTATTTGTGCAAGTTTGCAAGGGGAAAACTACATTAATCGAATCAATACTAAAATTGGCTTTCTTTACACGTTTTGGAATACGATCCAATTATAATATCAGTTGACCTACGCCATGAATTAAAGAAATCATAAAATACATATTCTTAATAAAATATTAATTATATAAATAACATTTATTCTTACCGATTAAAAAATACATTTAGGGAGGATTTAGAAGAACTTAGCCTACGTAAATGACTCATAGCTAACGCCATTTTGATCGATGAACAACAAAGATCATACTCAAGACACACCTATTTTCGCACACCATGTAAGATTGGGCATTTAGAAGCTTTTTTATTGTCATGGTTTGCTGCAATATGAGCATGGGCTGTAATCGCAACAATTAGTTACTATGAAAATTTGACATAATGATAAGAGCTGTTTCTGATTGTTTTAAAAAAACATTATACAGCCAACTCTCGATAACTCGTACTAAACGGGGTGGGGGTCTGCCCGAGTTACGAAAAGTCCATATTATAGAAGGGAAATAAAGTTGTGCCTAGGGAATGAAAACTAATACTTTATCTAAAGTAATATTATACTTTAATGTGACGAGGTAAACAATACGTATCAGATTAGACACATACACAAATAAAATAGCTAGGTACTGGAATGGGAAAGGTTGAGATTGCAATTGGCCAATAGTACTTGCAAATTATATAAATACTGTACTGTATGTGTGGGGTGAGACGAGAGGGGTAGTAGTGCTGTGCTGCAAGATCTCCGCCAGCATTACACTACTTCTATAACATTTTTAGCCTGACAGCATGCGGCTGACGTATTACAATATAAAATTTTACTTTCGGAAAATTTTGTCCGAGTTATTGAGGTCCGCGTTATCGAGAGTTGACTGTAATAAATCCTTAGTGTAGCTTGGAGAGATAAAGATGATGGGACTGTACTCATCATCTGTGAGTATTCATTTAAACATGTTTTATATCAATGATTTAAGTAAGAAATTGGTGGGGTGTAAGGGTGTGGGCGATAATCAAGAAGTTTTTTTTAGCACCGCGTCTTACTATCCGTTCGGGTTATACACCTATGTACCAATTATACTAATGGTTTAGGGATTAGGAAGGTTTAATTAAGAGGAAGTTCATCCCCATTTACGTGATAGGAGAGAGGAAAACCATTTAGGAAAAACCACCCTCAGTTCACTCAGCCGGGATTAAACCCCGATCTCCCCAAATAGTTAAAAGTTTTGTCACTCCCCCTCTTAACACCTCTCTCCCCCGATTAATAAGGGTTATTGTTGACACCTAAAATCCTACGTGCATGTTCACGGTTGGAGAAATCTCCTCTCATCGGGACCCCTAGGTGGGAGAGATGAGTGGATTTCGGAGAAACAACTGGTGGATAAACCTCCCATAACTTTACCATCGGTGAATACAGTGGAAAGGGATGGAGAGGGGAGGCGGGACGTCACCAAAGACGTCCTACTGCCCAAACGTGGTCACTAGATACTTGGGGTACACTTTTATACCTATCCTGCCTTTCCCTGGCCTAATCTATTCGTGAAAAACAATAAGGGCATAGTATTGTGATACTTTGAGTATATGGGGAACCAGTGGCGGCTCGTCCTAAAGGGCACAAGGGAACGTGCCCTCCCACCTAAACACCAAGTTATTCATACAAACAATTATAAGTTATAATAATATTTAAGCTATACAAACAAGGGAAATATTAGAGTTAAATAAACCTTTTTTCTAGTTTT
>CABFWB010000422.1:180794-240955 GCA_902151455.1 Timema bartmani | reverse complement strand
ACATTCTACACTAGATTTTTATTAGTATGACTATATTTTTCTTACAATTGACACCTAAGTCTACAGTATTCAATTAGATTTAAGGTAGTTTAAATTTCCCATCAAAATGAACAGGAAAAAAAGAATTTTGCTTCAAATTTAAGCTAAAACTTTTTTCCTATCCTGCAGAAAAAAGTGATTAAATTTTGGTATAAAGTTCTTACCAAATAAAAGTTTTTGGGGCGTAAAATTCAGATTTCTACTCTGTCCACCACTATTCAAAAAATGGAAAAATAAAAAATTTCCCATTTTCACCAGACAAAAAAATCTTGGTAGGAGTCAAACCACTCCAGTAGTTTCACCTTAGCTAAGATCTACTGGTACAATGATACTTCCACAAAAAAAAGTTCTACTGTTTTGCGCACTTCCCAGTGAAAATTTGGCCAAAAAATTTAAAAAATGCAAATTTCATCAATCAATTTGACCCTCAATAAAATTTCAAAAATACATTAGAAAATTAACTTTAAAAAACTCAAAAACATAATAATTTTCTTCTGAGTATAGTGGTTTTCGAATTTTTGAATTGGGGAAAAACGTTATATAGCACCTTGCGCAAATGCTTTCTGTCACAAAAATCGAGGTGTTTCAAGCACCATCTAGGGACCTGCCCCCAAACTGTGAGGATTTTTAAAAAACAAAAATTGATCTGTAACTTTTTGAACATATATAAACAACTGTGCAGTAAAATAAATCAATAATGGGGCAGTTGTTGAAATGGCATGGAATAATCCAGCCAGCTAAAGCTTTAAATTTGGAAAGCGTGTAAAAAAACCCAAATAAGATACCTAAATAAGTCTTAAAATTCCAAATTGGGAATTTAAAAAAAATGGGGGGAGGGAGTAACTTGATATATTTCCAAGTTCACAATTAAAATTCACAACAAAACACATAATTATGTAATTTTTGGGGTAGATCAGTCCCCTTCTTCAGCAGAAGAGAGTAAAATACAGACCGAACTATGACAGACTGACTATAGGTTGATCATGGTCTCTTAAATTCTGTTGTTACCTGTTCAAACTTGTTTAATTACTCTTGTTAAATGGATATGTTTTTTTAAATTTATTTAGTTAGCACCGCATCTTACTACCCGTTCGGGTTATACTCTTAAGTACTAATTACACTAATGGATTAGGAATTGGGAAGGTTGAATTTAGAGGAAGTTGACCCGCATTTGCGTGGAGGGAGTGTGGAAAACCATTAAGGAAAAACCACCCCAGTTCACCCGACCGAGATTCGAACCTCAGTCTCCCCGTCCTCGGTGGTCTAGCTCAACACGACTGGCGCGTTAGCTTACTACGCCACCAAGGCAGGTGATACAATGTTGTACTTTGCACGGGATATTGTGTTATTATTTATTTCTGGATGAAAATGAGGAATTTTTGTTTGAAGCTTAATGGCATAGTTCTTAGCACTATCCGAGAAACACTGCAAGGAGGTGACCATGTATCGTTTCTCATGGGAGTTTTATTTTCGGTAGGCCCCCTTGCCTGTCTGGGGTGTTCTCAGCTCAGCTGGGACAGATCTACCTCCTCCCACCACTACCTACAAACCGCCCCGGGCCCTCTCAATCACAGAAACTACAAAATTCAGCAAAATATAAGCTACAGACGTCTACCGTCTCTTGGAGTTGCATATTAAAACATAATTACATATTTTCCAGAAATTTATTTTTTGGCATAGAAGAACATTTCGCCCAGTTGGTAAAAAGGACTACTCTACATAATTATAACAGTTGGATTCTGTATTCATATTTTTCACCCCTTAGAAAAATCTAGTGTTAAAAATAATTGCTATACTTTTTCGAAGGCATTATTAGAACAAACTTATTGGATTATTACCCTCTAAATGCTTAAAAAGAATTTATAAAGCAATATCGTTGGTTAGGGTAGCTACCCCGAATTCACAAAACATCAAATTGAAACATCTTTACTTTTCCTAATTTGCTTATAAGGAACACCTGTGCCAAATTTCAGCCCTCTAGCTTCATGGGAAGCGTGAGAATTAGTGATCAGTGAGTAGGTCAATCAGGGCTTTCGCTTTTATATATAGAGAGAATTATTATTATAATAAAATTATCAGTCTTTTTACTATCGTTAATATAATATTGAGACCAGAGGGGGTTCCTGAATTTGGTTATATATTGGTGAGCAATTTCCCACCTACGAAGCATTGTGGGGAGGGCTTGTATTATTCTAGTACCATAGCAAGAGTCAAAATCTGCATTATGCATTTGGCCATGAAGTCGGTAATTTCTAAATACACAAATGGAATACCTCATGAAAGGCCACTATGACTCCTCCACAGAAAATCTTATGTACCAGATACAATGCGCTACTGAATACATTGGCCTCACCACAGGAACACTCAGATAATGAATGAATGAATGGTCACTGTTTTGATACCAACCACAGCGACCCTGACAAACCAAAAAGCATAATTCAGTTTTTGTTGATATCATAGTACTAGAATAATATGAGCCCTCCCCGATAGTTGCAATAATTCACAGATTCTTAGATGAAATTTTGTTCACCAATATATAACCAAATCCCTGGTATCAACCTTAGATAACTTTCTCTCCTTTTCTTCCAAGCGGGCTTACTTACACCAGTCAAGTCATTTTTATATAAACAGTAAGAGACAATTTAATCATTAAATATGATATAAATACAACATTCTATCCACCTACCAGAAGTGAAGACCAAAGTTTGAACAGGCAATTGCAGAATCCAAACCTAAACCTTTTTTGAATCAAGAAACAGGTAACAACAGTATCTAAGTGGCCATAATCTACCTATAGCAGTGCCGTCATAGTCCAGTCTGTTTTATTCTCTTCTGCTGAAGAAGGGGACTAATGTACCTACGAAAATTACATAATTGTGTGTTTTGTCGAGTTTTAATTGTGAACTTTGAGGCCTACAATTTCCTGGTTAGTGTGTAGGCCTTGCCTATCCTCCTTTCAATATTTAATTTAATATAATACAGCTGTTTTGACACTATTTTTCAGAAATTTATTTTTTGGCATAGAAGAACATTTCGCCCAGTTGGTAAAAAGGACTACTCTACATAATTATAACAGTTGGAAAGTTTTGGATCTAAAAATCAGGTGCTGGGGAATGGGTGAGGTCTTTAAAATGTCCTAAACTAACAAAGAAAAAAAACAACAACAAAAACTTATCAATATGGTGAACTTATACTTTGTAAAGACTGACAAAAAGTCTAAAAAAAATTAAAAGGAAAACTAAAGATAATCTTTAAAATATCTATTAGTATTGTGAATACACAGCTTAAAATCAAAGGCCAAATGAATACCTTTATAGGAGCGATACAGTAATTAGAATAAATAATTTCTGGTGACATAGCTTGAGAAGCGATTTTCTCTTAGATAAATCATTACGCTCAATATTTAATATTTTGTATCATAGTATTATTTCATTTATGCTCTTTTTCCAATATGTTTCTATAACAATGTATAGCGTGTCATTTCACTCATAATATGAGTGTGTTTAGGTAAAGATTGTGCTTTCAATAGATTGAATTAGTTTGTTCACTCATTTTGGGGACTAGGTATTATTTTCTTTCAAAGATTTCCATAGTTATTCTCAGGTTTGCACAAGGAGGAACTATCAAAATAATGGTTAACTTCTTAATAAGATAACTTTTGATGCAATTTACCCTTGCAAAGAACAGGTAAAACATAACATAGATATGATGATCAATCATGGGGGATAGGTTTATACAATTTGGAAACACACAATTAGTGTATTTTCTATATTCATTTATTCTGATTTACACACAAATAAAATTATAACTGTACAATTTTTATGAATGTTAAAATTATACAAGCATTTAAAAAAAAAATAAAAAAAAAACATATATATATAGATTACATTACATATCTAGGCATATAAAAATATTTGTTTAGTAGTTCTATGTGTGTTGAATTTGTTTTTCTACATCTGTAAGGTTGTTTATCCATCCAACTAGTAGTCAATGGCAAAGGGGTAGTTGGGCAAACCCTTTACACTGAAAAGGAATAAAATATTATAAGAAAATTTCAATATCATGACATAACCTCATTTTATATATCAATTACTTCCCTCCATATTTTAACAGGCCTGCTGAAGTTATATTCAAAAATAATTTAATATACCATTCTATTAGAATAATAGAGTAATACCTTCTATTAAGTTCTATAAATTTTGAAAACCAAGAATCATAGTAATTGTATAGCATTCACAAATTTTTATATTAGAATACAATTAGTTATAACCATTAATAATTACTAGTTTGGTGAGTGATTATCATGCACCCTTGAATAAGTAATTTTTAAGAGACATTACCATACGTTTATGTAGACACTGTTTGGGAACATTTAAATTGTATGCATATTTTCAATTAATGCATATCTTAAGCCTGCTAATATAATATGGCACCTGTATGCCATGATTACATTTGGCTAAATATTCCTAAGCTACATCAATACATTAAAACAGCCAAATTATTTATAGGGATGAACATAGTGCTGACTTTAACAAGTCCTACATTTGCTCTTAAAAACCTACAACACTGTAAAATCGTTCTATTCTTTAGGATAGGATTAAAAAAAAAAAAGAAAAGGTTAATACCACATTGGCCTACTAAGAGTGTGCACCACATGCCCATCAACTCTGTGATACAATCGGCTAGAAATCGTAAATTTACAACAAGACTATTGCACGTGGATCATTTCTGATTAAACATTAATGGAGAGCATGTGTTAATAGAAGTTCCTAATATAGAACGTTGTTGAAATATTATATGATATTTGGATAAAAATTGCACTGAAAAGGCCGTTTTTGACCATTTTAGAATGGCTTCACAGCTAAGCATTGTGCACACATCTTTATTCTGTCTTAATAGGGACATACTGTTACTAACAAGAAACTTTGTCGCTTTGTCCCCCATAGTCACCACAGAAAATTTTGAGCAATAATTCAAGTACAAATGCACTACATACAGTTCTGGCATATCTTGGTCTTTTCTTTTCCCTTTAACTTTTATATCTCGCGCAAGCCAGGATCTGAGTTGGACTTGTTATGACGAATGCGCTTAATTAATAAACAACTCCTAAAGCTAAGCAGAGAAAATGTTAACAACTTACGTATCAAATGCACATGTTCTGAGATTGCGGTCAATGGAGTCAACATAGGCTAATTCTTCTGGTGACAATTTGAAATCAAACACATTTATGTTCTCTTCTATGCGAGTCTTTGTTACAGACTTTGGAATGGGAACAGTGCCAATGTCAATCTGAAAAGTAAAGAAAAAAGATAAGATATAAACAAACTACACACAAGTTTGTACATTCAAAGTAGAGGTTTTAAAATAATTATGTTTTAAATACATGTTTGGAAGACATTTTTATTTATTTTATAAATTGTAGGACCTAAAAGGCAGGTAAGACAATGTTTGTTAAGTATCCAAGAAACCTTTTATTTTTCTCTCTCCAAATGCCATTCCTTCCCCTGCCATATCGGTTGTCTTCAATACATTTCCATGGTACTGTATCTGGTATACCAAAGATTTACTTGTTGCTGTCTATTTATATTTCTCAGTTTGCATTAGGTCTCCCTCAAGTGTTGTTGCCCAAGAGATGAGCGGATTGCCAAGATCTTTAAAATGTAAGTTAGTTAAAAGTTAAGAGAGATCAGCAATGACATGATCCCGCCCAGATGTGCTTGCAATGATTTCAATTTAACATGAATTGGCTCAGTATTTGGACTTGACTAATTTTTTATTTGATCCATTTTTTAATTAACTGGGGGTGGAGTGGGGTGGCTCACAAATTAAGTAGCCAAGGCATCTCTTGACCTTTATGAGGCCTAGTCCCACTCATTTAAATTTGGATGGATTCAAAATAAAATTCTATTGTATTGTAAGATTGACTCCAAATAGTATTTTGTTCATATTCTGAGATATTCCAAAGGCAAATAATCCTGTGCAAAGTGAAATACTGGGAAAAGTGGCATGTTTTCGCACTATCTTGATTAGTTAAGAGTAGGCCTATGTCATTTGATTCTGGAAAAGATTTGAAGTGAGTTTTTTTTATCGATAAGGTGAACCCAAAACCATGTGTATGGCTTTAAATATTTTTTAGGTTTATGTCTGACACTAGACACGGGCTGATTCTGTCTAATACAGTGGTTAGGAAAATTAGTGCGGCCAAAGGTTTCAACTTGTATATGTGTGCTCAGATGAGATTCTTCAATATTATTTATCAGTAATATTTGGCAATTTATATTTCTCTATTATTAATGCCAATGAATTCTTACCAAGTATCGTAGGATAATTTGGGCCACACTCTTCCCATGTTTCTTGGCCAATTCATTGAGCTTGGTATCTTGCAGAATGTTAGGGGTTCCTGGTGCATTGAACTTACTACCGGGGTTGCCCAAGGGACTGTAAGCTGTGATTACGATGTTGTGTTGTTTACAAAACTCACGCAACTTCTTCTGGTTCAAATATGGATGACATTCCACCTGAGAAAACACATTCAATACATATATTACATATTTTACTTTCAATTCTCATCACTTTACTAACTAAAAGTAATTAAATTGATGAATTTTTTTTACATAGTTACTAACACCAAACAATAAAAATATTTTGGAGTATTAAATGACAAAAGTTCAAAATAATTTAATTGAAAGAGCCATATTAGCTGTTATATTGAAACAAAGAGATATTTGAAGGATAAAACCCACAAAGTCTACCAGCAAGGTTAAACCAAAACCACCAAAGCAAGAATAAGGCTCAACTCTTTTTGTTTCAACTAATAATTTTGGTAAATCATCTTTTTAACAGTTTTTTGTATCAAGATTCTATTGTAACCTCTTGAGTTTTACATGATAATAGCAATTCATAATACCACATTTTCTCATTGATTTTATCATGACTGTTTTGGGGAACTTAAAGTACATGATTTTAACACAATCATCATTACATAATGCATTTGTTTATTTTTGTGTTCAATGAAATTATTTTTTTAATCAAAAAGCTACAAATAAGAGTAAGGCTACGGCCAGGCTTGCGACCTGGTCGCCACGTTTTATGACCAGATGTTATCATGGCACCAAGGCGTGAAGATGTGTTACTAGCCATAGTAGTATCTAGTTATATGAAGAAGAAACGTACATCTAAAAAATACGGTGTCCACCCCATTAATATGCAGAGACGTACTTATGGACAGTTTCACACCTTATTTAATGAACTCAGAAAGGCTGAAAATAGATTTTTTCAGTATTTTAGAATGAGTGTAGCTTCATTTGACGAACTTTGCTCATACGTCAGAGAGGGCATTTACTTCATTTATAAATAGCTCGGTATCAAACATTACTAAGTACCGTACTCTACCTAGTCAAACTCCAGACGGGCGGGAAACACTGGGCGGTTTGCAAGAGAGTTAGTGAAAATGCTTAGTGGATGAGTGATAGCGTGGTCCCGAGCACCTTATCGGTCGACATTTTAACCTAGGATGACGCAAGCAAACCCACACAAGTGTCCAGTGTTCTCGCGACAGGCTGCGACCCAAACGCAAGTGTGGCCACCTCCATAAGAAATAAAGGCGAGCGTATTTGTCGTTGCGACCTGAAAACGCTCACGAAAGCGTTTTGAAATCTGTCGCCGTCGCTGGTCGCCAAGCGTGGCCACCCTCATAAGAATCAATGTAATACACTACTGCGACCTGGTCGCGGCAACCAGGTCGCAAGCCTGGCCGTAGCCTAAGGTGAATGGCCTATTGAGTGAACAGTATGATGTAATTTAATGGCTACATAAAATAGCAAAGAATAATTTATAAAATATTCATATTGATCTATTCTTGTTAATAATGAACTTAATTAAAACAAAACATTGTTATAAAAATCATTTTAACATATATTATTATTATAATTATTAGCACCACGTTTTACTACCCGTTCGGGTTATACACACGCTAATGTGTAGGGTGATTGTGAGATAAAATGGAGGACCTACAGTTTAACGTGGGATCCGAACCACGGTGGAGGCCTGGAATTCCTCACATTCACAAGTTGTGATTAATACGCGTCTTGTCAGAGGTGAAGGAAGGGTTTGGTAATCAGATAAATCTGTGGAGGGACCGAGGATTGAACCCTGGACCCCCAGCACTAAAGTCTGACACCTTACCCCTAGACAGCCAGGTCATCCAACATATAATAAATGTTTAAATTAAATTTAGTTTAAAGTGCATATGAAATCTTGGAAAATAGTTGAACAGAAAAATCCCACTAATTTGGTTGAGAACGTAACATATGGTTGAATTTAATGTGTAAGAGTTGCTGTAGATTGTGGCCTAAGCGAGTGTTTCTATCAAATTATAATCGCTCATCTTGGAAAATGTAATCAAAATGGTGGCTGTACTAAAATTATTCACCGATATATTTCAAAATAACTCTCTTTTTAATTTTCAAATAAAAAAAATCTAGCTACCGCATATAAGTAAATAACCAGTGGTGGCAGAAATTTATTTGTGGGAAGACAAGAGAAAAGTGTTTTTTTTTAGGGAATTGACTTCCACCCCCTCTCTAACTTTCCCATTTTTTTGAAAAATTGGATGTCCCCTTAAAATTTTTTGGAGTGGTCCTTTTTTTTAAAAATTCTTATGTTTATAAGCTATTTGAAGTAGTCTTGTCCAGAAGTTTTTTGAAATTTGATAGTTCTAGAAGTTATTCAGATTGCTCCTCGCCTGAATTTTTCTAGAAAATTAGATGCCTCTTGAAAATATTTTAAGTGCTCTTTCACTAACAAAGTTTTGAAAATTTAATGCTTTCAGATACTATTTGTAGTGGTCCTTCCCTAGAAATTTGAATGGCCCTAAAAGTTATTTAGAGTGCTCCACTACTGATTTTTCTGACAGATGTATTTAAAGTGATCTTCTCCAGCAAAACTTTTAAAAATTAAATGCATCTAGAAGTTATTTTTTGATTGATTTAAGGCTATCTTTAAGGATTTAAAATATACCCTAATTATAGTTTGATGTTCTCTTGTATATTGGTGAATTTTTAATACTTTTATATAGGTCAAGATGATCTAAGAAATCTGCTTGTTCAAGCAAATTCATATAATTTTGAAAATAAAAAAAGAAGGTAATTAGTAATTGACAACTTGTTACTTGTTTCTCCCCTTTCAAGTATCTTCATCAATGTTGGGTGAATCTATTTCTATGCCTTATTCTCAAACAAAGTCCAGCTGCCAACTTGACAAACATTGCTACATAATAATTATTCAAAGCAGTAGGCTGTGTGTTGTGTCCTTATCACAGTGTGGTGGAGACAACTCCTCTAGTTTAGTTCTAAGCTCTGGCAGCACATTACTAGTTGGCTAGCACTAAAACAATTAATATAAACATCTAATCAAAGGGGACTCTAAACCACTACCTTTGTTCTTCTCAACTATTTCCAGTTTAAATTCCTTTTAGCGGGAAATAGGTTTCACAT
The DNA here is from genome assembly GCA_902151455.1 of Timema bartmani. Taxonomy (NCBI): domain Eukaryota; kingdom Metazoa; phylum Arthropoda; class Insecta; order Phasmatodea; family Timematidae; genus Timema; species Timema bartmani. The sequence goes on along the minus strand of CABFWB010000422.1, from coordinate 231,422 downwards.
CTTGAGACAAAGGCTGCTCTTTTATTAGTATCTTCCTGTCTTTCAGTAAATCACAATTTATAATGAAATGTGTACAAGAGTTTTAATCTTTGCATTATAATTTTGGAATCATGGAGCTCTGACAAAGTTACATTTTATTATTAGTAGTATTACAGTAAACACAAAGACTATTTAAAACTTGATCTAAGAAGTTAGGATGAGGAGGGTATCATTGTATAAATGCACCTACAATAGTGTGGAGGGATGATGGAAAAACTATGATAAAAATAAGTTCGGAAAATCACCCTGAGTGCAACAAGTTGGGATTCGAACTTTTACCTTTCTATCAATAGGGGTCAAGTGCAATTACAATCTATGCATTAGATCGCTCTTCTACTGTTGCATAGAAGGCCACACTTTACAATACATATTTATTTACACTTCAACGAGAAGATGAACTGTATTACTTCCATTTAGTGCGCAAAAGTCACTCCAACTGCCAAGGTATTTGTTAATTAATTATAATTCAATCTAAAAGGAAACTAAGAGGGAAATTATCAACTAACTTGATTTGTGACAGGTTTGATTGTTGCAGAATTAACCACTTTCTTGATCTGTTCACTGTTGAAATTAGAAATACCGATACTCTTGGCAAATCCCAGTTTCACACACTCTTCCATCCCTTTCCAAGTTTCTGTCACGTCCACATCTAGAACATCTGCTTTACCGTCCTTCATTGGGAATTGTCCACCATTATCCTGTAATAAATGGTAAGCTTTGTCAAGTGTGAACTATTATTTAGCATGTATTTGACCCTTATAAAATTAAGCAAAATCTGGCTCAGATACCCATCGCCAGTAGAGTGATGTGTAGCAAATATCTATAAAAATATCTGTAGAATTTTTCTATCAAGTGTTATTTTGTTTTGTGCTATTAATAAATTCTCTTTCTGGCAAATTTCGCGAAATGTGACAATTCTATTACTGTAAAAATTATTGTCAAACAAAGTGTCTGTCTATACATTATTTTAAATTTGTTCTTTTACTTCCCTACAGGTAGCATCAGAAAGGGTATAGGGAATGAACAAACAAAAAAACAAACAAAAGAGAAAAACATTTCGTCCCCACTCATGATAGTAACACACATCCAATCCACAGATAATCTACATACACCCTTGTTATAATATTTTAAACGTAAATATCAAAAAATGTATCTTCAGGATATTACTCTACAACCTCTAAAATGTTGTCACTATTCTCACAACTGTGTTGTGTGAACCAGGTAGATTGGTGCTACATGGCCAACATGAAGCCATTCTGTACAGATTTTATTGGCTTAACTTGAAAGAGCATAGCTTATACCTCTACCATTGGGCAAGCCTAGGAGCCAATTTGGCTGCCATGGGGTAGGTTACATCCAGACCCAAAGAACGATCCAACAACACTGCACTAACTGTACCCCCTCTCCATTGCAAATCTAACACCTTCTCTACTATGTCATGTGGAATTGAACAAGTAATTGTTCCCAACATGGACACCAGAGGCCACCCCTTCCTACACATTACAAATTAGGAAAAAATTATATCTAATGCAGTTCAATTCAAAGTTATGAAACAGAACAAAATTAAAGTAAGTTTCCAAACACCTTTAACCTGTATTCGTTACTAGCTATAAAACCACTAACTAGTTTTGCAATTGATAATAAGGTTATTCTTCTTTTTTATTCCCTTCTCCTTATTTTATATACTACTTTTCTTCTATGATGACGACATGTTTCGGTGATTTTTTAACCATCTTTAAGTCAGAGGAAAACCAATGTTATTTCAAATTATTGTATAAAAATATGTTATAAAATTGTGAATTTAAAAAATTAAATATTAGAAATGGAAATATCTATAGTTTAATATAGTAATGTATAGTAGTTTACTACTGTTCATTCCCATTAGTGTTTTTAAATCTCTCTAAAAAATATGATTTTAAACAAGAGTCTTATTTAGTAAATATATTTTCTAGTATTATATAAGTAGTTGTAATGACAAATGAAGCCTGGAATTAAGTTTCCATTGACAACTTCCTCTTCTGTTAAACTCAAATACATGTGTAGCTGCTTGTTACAAATCGGTGCCTATATTTACCCGGATAGCACCGGGCTATAGCTTATACCGTGTGAGTCGATTGTTCACAGCTGATTGACAACCCATGTGGTTAAAAGTTAGGTGTACTGTATTTAAAATTACTTTATTTAGTTCATACTTTTAACATGCAAGTACTCAAATACAAAACATTAAATGCCATATATACTAAATGTATAAAAACCTTTAAGGTAGGGAATATATTGATTGCATCACTCAAATGCTTAGCCTTATTTACTAAGAATTTGAAATTAGAATAAAAATATTTAAGACACTAATACTTACCCTGAAAGCGAAGGGCCAGTGAATGAGGTAAAGGTCCAGGTAGTCCAAGCCAAGGTCTGCGAGCGTATTCTTACAAGCTGGGACAACTGCATCTTGCTTGTGCTTTGTATTCCAAAGCTGTAAAAATACAGCGACTTTACATAAATGAGCATAACAGGACATACCGGGTGTTCATTTGAAAACTTTCTACCAACATATCTTGAAAACAACGCATGGCTGGCAGACAAACAAACAAAAGTTGTTTGGTTCTGAGGGGGAAGGTGTTAAGACTGGTATAACCCTGGGTGGCGTTCCTAAGGTGATGTTGATTTTTTTAAAAATGAGACTCCCTATTTTTATTACTTATTCCTGAAGATCACATTGTGCCATTTTCAAAATGGTGGTTCTAAGCGGAATCTGGCGCAGCATTAAAATTTGTCCTATTCAAACATAGGTCGGGAAGATAAAAGTGTTTCTGTGCTGTGTGCTCATTCAAATTTATGTGTATTTGTAAAATAATATACTATTGAATTTTTTTTAAAGGAGGTTTTATGAAATGCTCTCCATTTTGAGCTAAACAATGATAAAGTCTATTTTTTAATTTACTTTTGACTTTTCATAGAGTTGCTTTTGTAATACTTCTAAATGCCATTGTTATCCGATTATTTAACTCGTAGATATTTGCTGGTTTAGTCCCATAAATAGTGGACTTTAAATGTTCCAATAAAAAAAAATCTAGGGGCGTTATTCAGGTGACCTTGCTGGCCACTCAATTTGTCCTCTTCTGCCAATACATTGTCCATTAAATCTGTTGTCAAACCATTGACGAACGAGTAGTGTATGGGGAGGGGAGCTCCATCTTGCCGAAATTGTAAAAGATCTTCATCAAGCTCCATGTTTCCATGATTTGTCTAGTTGATTTTCTAAGGCGTGCACTATGGGAGGATGAATAGCTTTTTCAAGCATTTTAAAGTATTTTCCCCCTGTCAAATTTCTGTCAATAAATATCGGACCAATAATTAATTGTGTCACCTGATATACCTGCCCAAACAATTTTTTTCTGGCCATTGTGTCAGTCGGTAAAGTCACTCCAATAACAATTGTCTTTATTTACAAAATCATTTAAGGAAAAAGTGCACTTGTCAGAAAAGTGGATGCATTCTAATAACAATGGATTCACATTTAATAATTCGATCATTTCTTCCCAAAATTGTACTTGCCTATCAGCATAGTCTTCGCTTAATGTTTGATGTACCTCCATTTTATACAGATGAAACTTATTTAATTTTAATGTCTTATGAACTGAACCAATTGATACACCAGTAGCTGTAAACACTTCCCGCACTGAACTTTCGGGATTTGCAATATTATAAGTGCCCAAAATTTCCACTCGAGTTAATTCACTCAATACTGTACACACAGTCCGTTTTTTGTTTGAGACAGATCCAGTTTCTTTATATTTTGAAACGAGATCCAAAACATAATTATGTGATACATTTTATTCTGGTGTCTTTGGTTGAATGTTGCTGCGGTCTTTTGAGAACATTGAGCCTCAGTTCCATAAAGAAAAATCAATTCTGTTCTCTCTTCCAGACTGTAAATCATTTTTCAAGTTTAGATGTTAACAGTAGATAGCAAACGAGACATTAATGGATTTGTAACTGGCATTGAAAGTAAAAACGATATTTTGTTTACGATCTTACACACAAACACTTGTACCTTCTTGAGCTATGTTTGAATAGGATACATTCTAATGCTGCGCCCAGTGCTGGTGACTCAGAAACTTGTGAGGCTCATTTCTCGTTATAGCTTTAACTTCATAAAGTTCAAAACCATAATTTTGAAAGTGGCACGTGATCTGCAGGAATATGTAATACAAACTAGGGAGTCTCATTTAAATTTATATACACACATTTGCCTAGTTAAAATAAAAAGAGTTTGAGAAAACATGTTGTGCCGTGCTAATGTGACATTAGCTCGCACAATGTCACTGTGACATTCTTTTTGTTGTCACACACATTCCTTTTCTTGTTTCTTTTTACTCCTGATTCTCTTCACTTATCTTTTCATGCCTCTCGTTTACGCATGCGCGACTCCTTCCCCTTCTGTGCAGGCGCTCTGAAACCCCCCTCTTCTCGTCTCTTGTACTTTCTCCCCTCCATTCACATGGCTGCGCATGCGCCCTCTGTCTTTTTATCCAACGCTCCTTTCTGCTGACCTTTTTTCTGGCCTTGTAATGTACTCTCGTTTTGGAGGTCCCAAGGGACGGATCAGCGGAAAATCTAGTTGGACACTACGCCTGGGAACTAGGGGGAACTTGTGATAGAGTCTCTCTATGTATATCACTATGTCTAGTGAAGGATCACAAGACTAATGCAGTCTCGCTAGTTCTAGTGGACAACCTACACGTTCACTATGGCTCTTCAAGGACTGGGAGCTCGGCAGTTTTCCAGCTAGCCCCCGCCACATTCAAGCTATCTACATATTTTCAACCTCTGCCCGAGTCGGGCGAATACTCCGGTATTTCTCGCTAGCTCGGCGACTTCTTCGCGTCTGGTATTTGGGTACCGGCTCGTTTCCTGTGGGTGCTGGTTCCTGCCCAGCGCTAGGCCAGCTCATCCCACCTGGCTCACCAGGTCTCGCTGTGCGCGGGCCCATTTCACCGTCTCGGGAAATCTGAGGCTGGTTCTTAGTAACTGGCGGGTCATCTGAAGCGCCGTTACCAGGGACGCTCCAGGCCTGATTCATCGCTAATGGCTCACCTTGTGGCTCACCGCTCGTGGGCGCTCCAGGCTGGGTCCGTGTGAAGTCCAGCCAACACCAAAACCTGAGGACTTAGCCGCGTTCTCGGCCCCCCTATACACTTTGATGCCACTTCGTGGGTATTATTTACCTCGACTATGTAAGGTATGGTCCGAGACTAGTCCCTAGGGGGATCTTCCTTGGAAGGTTCAACGTGGTCGTTGATGCACGTGTCGTGTACAGTGAGTACAACGTGTGGACACGCTCTCTTGTAGCCGTTCGTTTAAACGTTTGTTTATTACATGTGCATAGACTCATATGGTGTCTAAAGTGTCGTGTTGCGCCGGTGGGTTATCCAACCGGGCGCTGCCTCCACTTCTCTCACTAGATCTGCTGGCCCGCTCGGGGTCATTACATATATGACTGATGAATGGTTGTTTTGGCCACGAAACAGGGTGTTCCTCAGCGGGACAATTGTTGCCCATATGCTATTGTCTCTAACTTAGTCTCCTAGTATTATTGTATGTATGGTAATTTTGAAACTAAATTGTATTGGCTACCTGTTAGACTATATCTGCACCACAGTATTCATTATGTTTAGGGACTATTTTACTGGAACCCGGATATGAGCTAGATAAGTGTTGTACCGAGTTATGTGGTCGCTTGGGGTTTTGCTTAGAGCACCCCGGGTATTGTGAATACTGTCTCCTTTCGGGGAAAGGTGGCAGATAGTAGTAAGTTTACAGTGGGTCTTAACTCCCAAGTGGAAATCAACTGTCGGCTACATACGCTGAAGGGTATTTCATATGTTATAGCTTCATCAAGCCGTTTGTATCCTCTATTAGCGGCAGTCGTCCCTTGGGGCGACTGTTGTGGGCGTAACGACCCTGGGCGGCATAACTGGCTTGCTCACCAGACCGTCCATGAGTCCTGTGACTTGGGATTAACTGAACACTTGCCAGCCTATTCAAATGTTTTTTATGGCCAGTGAACCAAGATCTTATAATTACTAATTTTTCTTATTATATATGTCATGTTGGTCAGTGAACCAAGATCTTATAATAACCAATTATCTTATTGTATATGTTATGTTTATAAAGTCTAATAATAAAATCTTATGAGCCTGTTCATTCTATGTTTGTTAAATTGTACCTATCCCTTTAACTCTGTAGGGGAGGGTACAATGTGTAGTTTTTCTTTTAGTAAAGATATGATTTGCAATATATATATTTTCTCCCCCTTTCCCCCCTCAACCAAATCATGGCTAGTTGTTATTGTTTCCCAAATTGTTCAAGTTTCTTCTATTTGTCCTTCACTAGGAACTGGGTGAAGAGACTATTTTCATCAATTTTAGTTTGAATCTTTTCAAGCTCTTTATTCTCTTCTTACAAGTCTTTTGGCACCTTTTCCAGCCCTTTAAGAATCCCTTGCACTACATGTACTTTGGCCATGTCATTGTGTTTAGTGGTAGTTTTAATGTTTAGCTGCTTCTGACAAAAATTCTTCTTCGCAGCTTCCTTTCTCTTTTTATTTTGAAGTTACTTTTCCATTTCCTGAATCCCAGTTCTGTTTAAGCTTCTTCTTTGCTTGTTTTCTGGCCAGTTTCTCTTCATGTTTTTATTGTCCTCTTTTACAGCCGATTATTTCTTTTTCTTTTCCAAGTGTACCTTATAATTATGACAGCCACATCTTGCTTGTTTGAGGAGCTCGATGGTTATGGGTACCAGCTCTGGTTCGTTCCTGTATTTCTTCATACATGACAAGATGGTCATCTTGGCATCTACTGTTCTTGAAACCATTGTAGCACTCTTCTCCTAGCAAACGGCCAGATAAAGAAAACACTCAATCAACATCTGCACTGCCGTGACATGATGTAAAAACAAGCATGCCTTCACTACTTTAGCTATACTTTGGCACCTTTTGAAAAAAACCGTCACCGGTAGTGGTCGATGCATTTATCTTCTCTCAGTGTTGAGGATCTTTTTTTATACATTTAACAATTTCTATTAATCAAGCAGTATTTCAGAATCAACATGGATCGATAAAAGGTTTCCCAAATTGGTGATATACATGCTGTCACTTGACTTAATATTGTCAGGATGAAGGCATATATGAGGATAACAGGAGTTGTGTTAAGACAAAGGGTGGAAGGACAAAGTAGTTTCAAATAAAAAGTGAAGGGAAGCAGGGGGTGTTCTAGAGGGGGGCAAATTTATTCCAGGGGTAAACATTATTTTCAGGGGGCGATCTCCCCCACCCCGCAGAATCTGCCAACACTGGTTTTGCCTAATTACTTTCTCCTATTAAGAGAAAGTATTGCAATCATGAAAAAAAATTGTATCTATTATATTATAATAAATCTATACTTTTATGCGAACCCAAACTCAAAAAAGTGGATTTTACAATTATGTTTGTCCCCAAACATGTCTTTCTGTCTCTGGCCACAGATTCAAAACAGTTTTATGGATTTTGTTTAAACTTTATATTTGAATTTTCTAGGGGAACTATAGTAAAAAAAATTTTTTTCTACCTTAGAGCTTCAATTAAGGGTGGTTTACTGATAAGTGATTTTTTTGAATTCCAAATTTTTCAAAAATGACGCTAAAGATATTAAATGCATATCTAGGATTTGTTTGACATTACAAATAGTGGTGTATAATTGGTTTTTGGGTAAAAATTCAATGAAAAGTAGTTTACTGAGCAGATATTAAAAAAAAAATTGATATATTTAGAAAATAGCTCTAAGGATTTTTCTTTAAATGTACAGCTGGGGAGTATTTGACAAGAACATGACAAATAAACCTGTATACTTGCTAAATGTATATTTTCAAACTTGGAGGGAGGAGGTGCTATTTAAGTTTCTAAATGTTAAACATATCAAGAGCATTTAATAGATTTAATGGGTGATCTGGGGGCAAGGTGTCAAACTTTTGTGTTGGGGGTCCGGGGTTCAATCCTCGGTTCCGGCACAGTTTTATCTGATTGTCAAACCCTTCCTTCACCTCTAACAAGACGTGTATTAATCACAACTTGTGAATGTGAGGAATGCCAGGTGAATGCCAGGCCTCCACCGTGGTTTGGATCCCATGTTAAACTGTAGGTCCTCCATTTCATCTCACAATCACCCTACCATTCACTACACATTAGCATGAGTGCATATAACCTGAATGGGTAGTAAGATGCGGTGCTAGTAATAATATTACATATTAGTGTAAGCGTGTATAACCCCAACGGGTAGTAAGACGCGGTGATGATACTAAAAATAATACATTTAATCTATTCCCTTGATTACCATAAAAAAATTCTTTAGATGGCACAAAATTTATATTTTTTCTTTGCCTATGGCAGATGAGGGCCTGTACCCTCCAAACACCCTCCCTCACAACATCATTAGCTGGCTGCGGCAGCTTTAATCTATATTGTTGCCTAGCTTATTGACTTTGAATTATTATTATTGGCCTCAAGTGTGGTAATTTGACAAAGTTAGGTTTGTGCCAAATTTCAAAGTCTACAAATATTAACCTTGCTGGTGATGAAAAGGTCCTCTCTCTTGACTATTCCTTCTGCGATCTTATTGCGAATTCCAGCTCCCACCTCCTTCTCATTTCCATAAATGTGGGCACCATCAATGTGGCGATATCCGGCATCAATGGCATCTTCAACTGCTTTCTTCACTACACCAGGCTCAGACTGAAACAATGTAAGAATATGAAAGCTTGCATGCATATTTTATAGAACATACACTGGAGAACTAAGCAACAGTGCAAACATGTAAATTAAGGATATGTATGTAAGAACGTATAGTGAATGCTTAGTGGACTGATAGTGTGTTCCTGAGTAAACTATCGCTCCACCTTTAAACCTATAATGACACAAGCAAGCTCACGCTAGTGTCAACGAAGCATCCACTCAGTCAAGTTCTTGCATATGGCCGCTAGTTTATATACCAAGAAATATCTTAGGTATGTCTAAATAAAAATTCGAGGGTAGGGGTGACATGTACACCCCATTTCCCATTAAATGTAGCAAGCTGTCCTTCTCTACCTACATTGTGGCGTAGTTTATAAAATTTGGATCCAGTAATCGGTCAAGGTAAACTACCTTTATGGGAAAACTAAGTGTACCATTGCATAAGTTAAATTAGTACTACTTAGTTTACTAGAATTTTATAAATTATTTAACTAGGAATTTAAGATTTAACCAATAAATTATAAGGCACATATCTTAAAACTACTTCAAGGCATTAAGAAGAACACACAAGTTCCAAAAGCATGCCACCTATTCCTATTTTGAGCTAGTGTTATCCAGTCCCCCTCATTAGACACTATCCCTATCTAGAACTAGTACTATCCAGTCCACCTCATTACACCCTATCTCTTTCAGGTCCATTCCAATGCTATCCTCTCATCTGTGTCCAGGTATTTCCAATCGTTTCTTCCCATTGGGTTTGCCAGTCAGTACCCTGAACAAGGTTATTCAATCTCCCATTTACGCTGCATGTCCTGCCCACCATAATCCACATGAATAAGTTATTCTAACAATACTGTATGATGAGTAGAGGGTATGTAACTCATCATTATGTAGCCTCTTCCACCCCATCCACCCAGTAGCTTCATCCCTTTTTGGACCAAATTTCTTCCTAAGCACCTTGTTTTCGAACACCCCAAATTTGTTCTCATAATGTAAGTTAAGAGACCACATTTCACACCCATAGAGAACAGCCAGTACTGTAAAATTGTTTTGTCACAACCCTGAGCTAGATTGGGATCTTTATTTTAATTTGCATACTTTGTTGGACCTATGTGAATGAAAGAACTGGACAAGCAAACTTTTAGTGAATTAGTAAACATTAAGAAGGACTACTCACAACATTCTTGTCCCAGTTGTGCAGTAACTGGGCCGGAGTGGGCTATAAGAGATTGTTTTATGGCTATCGGGCTGACATTTCTTTTCCGGAGGTAGTTACTCTGCCCATCGTTGGATCATACAGATTAGAGCACTAGGTTATCAGTAATACTTGTAATAGAGGGCAACCGCCGTGCCCAGGGTACTGGGTTCTAGTCTGTAGGGGGTCGCAAAAGGTGTCAGTTGAGCTTACAGTTTAAGTATTCCTGACTAAGCCAGTTCTATCACAAGTGCATAAGTCTAAGTTCTTATATTTCGCTATAACACCCTTTAACATCACATTTTGAATTAACTCTTAGTGCTACTAATAAACCCAAAAAAACGGAACCTCCATTATAATTTCGAACCCAACCATCTACCTTGCCACCAAGCCATCCTGAATGATTCAGCCCATTGAAAGAGGGTAGGCGACAGTTTTCTATATTCTGAGTTGTATATCAGTAGTGGTTTCCAAACTTTTTTGGAGTGCGGCCCCAATTTTTGACGCAGAGCGTTGTGATTCCTTGCGTTAAGATCCTAGATTTTTAATTGATATAAAATGATTATATAACTATTATGAAATGTATCATTCAATTTCAATAAACAATCTAAAAAAAGAAAGTGTATAGATAAAATAAACAATGTCAAAAGAAACTAAACATCAGCTACACAGTTAGTGAGATTTTTGAGCCTGCACTGAAGCACATAATTTATTAAACCTTGGCACAAGTGAAGAAATAGCCAACCTGAGATCCGGCTCTATGTTAAGCCGATTCCTATATTTAGTTTTAAAGGCAGTCACAGCAGAAAATCCAGTTTCGCAGAGATAGGACGTAGAAAGCGATAAGAGAACCGCTACAGCTTTTGCACTCATTTTGGGTACTCAATTTCAGCCTTAAGCCAAAACTGTGTGAGCTCACATGTTTCAAAATTGTGTTTCATTGTGCAATCCGAGGACAGGTCTATTAGTTGTTCTTGTTCCGGTTGTTTTATCGCTCAAGAAAAATCCGTCGATCCTGACTGGGTATGAGCTCACGAACATTGGGTTCCAAGACTAGCAAGCCCACCGAGGTCAACTTATGGTGTTGATCGGAAGAAATTAATTTGTGAATTTTTCTGGCAAGAACAAAAAACTACATATATTTTTAAAGTTTGATTTTTAAATTTTATTTGTAATCCAATTGTTTTATTAGATATTATTTCTATACAATATGTGTGATGAATTGTTTTCCAAACAATGTGTGCTATTCTATTTGTTTAGTATGAATATATCTACTGAGCCAGCTGTGCTCCATTCTTTGTTTAATTATATTCATTAGCACTAGGTGTCAGCACCGCATTGGCCCTTCTTCCTTAGTGGCTCTAGGTTCGATAATCCCGCGTTTTTTCTTAGTATAACGGGAAAAACTGTGAGTTCAATGCGTCTTTTAGTCTTGGGACACACAGCCATGAAACTCTCTCGTGCGAAATAATTAATAAGTGCTCAAGAAACAAGATTGGGGTGTGCCCCAGCTATCATCTCAACACTCCAGGTATTCTCAGTCACCATTCGCAAAAGTAGTCTCATAGTTGATTAAATGTTTCTCTCTATGTTTGATAATTTAAAGCCTGTGTGAAATATCTCGTGTGTTAACATCACACACTATTATATCCTGAATTTGTAGGATCCGATGTTTTCTGCCTTTTCTTGGGCTATTGTAATGTGATTTTACTCCCACAATAAAAAAACTAGGTGATAGCTTATAAGACTTTAGAGAAAATAAGTACAGAGAACAATCCCACCCTATAGAGCATATACTTTGATATCCAAGTAAAATAAATGGTATGCTGCACTGCACAAACTTTCTCCCGCTTTGGTCTTAAAATAGACATTTACTAAAAACTAGTAAAATTTGTGTATCGAAATAATATGTCTATACATTGTTGTAGAAACACTTCACCAAAGATCATAAATGAAATAATATACACTGTTACTTACTTTACGGCAGTAGGAACTAGAAACACTGTTACAGAGAAATTGAGAAAAGAGAAACATCTTTGTCCACCAAAGAGCATAAGAATCAAATTCATTTTCAAAGACCTGAATTAAAATATATATATATATTTGTTTATAACTCAGAAACTATTGGTTTTATACATTTAAAAAAAATTGTTTTTTAACAGAACTACAACTCTACAATATTAAGTTATTTCGTAACTCATATAGTTGTGGAGAAACTATCAAAATTGGAAAAATTAACTTATGTAAATTACCCTCAAAGTCATTTTCACGAGAAAATGGGCGTTGCCATCTTATTTACATTAATAAACAGTGTCTAGATATAAAATTTAATCAAAATCGTGAGCCAATTTAGAGAGATTCGATTTTTTTTCTTTTTGCCCTTTAGTAAACTACTCTTAAATTTAGGGTTGGATATCTAATTTCAAAAACCCCTCAGAGGGTGGGGTGGGGCCTTATGAAATGCCCATATATCAAGTATTAGGGCATTCGGTAAAATAGTATCGGATCTAGCCCGCGGTACAGACAGACGACATTTTGAAAACCACTTTTTTGGTTTCAGGGTTTCATGAAACATCGACATTCTATTAGAGGTTTTTTGACGATCACAATAGTTTCTCTCCGAGGTGTCGAGAGAAAGTAAAAAGTCGAAGTGTATGACATTAGGAACATAGTATATTCTTAATATTGTACACGTTTATTTTTTTATTGCAGAAGTGAAATAATCCATCACATGAAGTATAGATACATAATAATATCACATCAAAGTAGCCATTGAAGGAACGCTTTTGTATTTGAAGCTTGAAATGAGGTTTGCATAATTTGAACTTAACTTTAAAAAGTGTGCGATATTAAGCACAGTTCGCTTAGTTAGTTTAGGTCTAAACATTGGTGACACGTTAGAACACCAGTGAGAAATCAACCATTACGTGACATTCCGAGTTGCACCTTGTCGTTAACCACTGGCAACAGCACATACTAATCACGCTCTGCTACCATTCTATGCCCTATCTCAACGTACTTAGCGCCGATTCGCACGGTTTAACTTCTCTGAGTCCTGTCATTACCGATACATTGCAGGTATCCGATATTGTGGGTTGAATGGGATGCACGACTTGGGTGTGTGAATACATGATAGAAAACACGAGAGTAGGAAGATCTTAGAATATAGTTACTAAATATGTTAAATCCCCTAGCAAACACAAACATGAAAAACGCCCTACATATTTATTACTTTTATTGTGATAGTGATCGTTAAGTTTTACATTTTTTTCTGTATTAAAATTACAAATTTGATAATCAAAATTGTGTTTTTTCTTACAAGTCCTCTCTTTATTACTATAATTAGTTAAAATAATTTAATATAAGCCACCAATCTTATTTTTTAAATTATTATGAATTGAAATCCCTATTTTACTTGAAGCAGCCTGAAAACTAATCCTCCTTCCACCCTCCACCTCCTGACAACAGCCTTACATTACTGTTCACCAAAGATAATAATTGATTCCCTGTTTCACTGACACCCATTTAAAAAATATTGGTTTTATTCAAATATATTTCAAACCAAAGTTTTTTTTATTTTAATAAACCTACAAACCCGCTTTGGTGGTCGCATGGTTTAATGCACTACTATCGCATAAGACTAGGCTGAATATGACAGGAAGATCAAGGTTCGAATCTCGGTCGGGTGATTTGAGGTTTAAAAAAAATTGGTTTTCCACTCTCTCAGCACAAATGCAGGCACACTTTCCATAAATATACCCTTCCTCATTCCTCTAACCTTTAGCGTAAATATTACATAAGTGTATATCCTGAACGGGTATTAAGAGGCAGTGCTAAAAAAATAGTCCAACTTTGCTGCGTACATTAAGTTATTTCGTAGCCCAAAGCGTTTCAAAGGTCTGGTTAAAATTGAAGATGTCCGCCTATGTAAAGTACCCTCTTAGGTCATTTCTCAGAAAATATGAGTCACATTATTTTGCTTGGACAGTAGAACTTCATTAATCCGAACTAATTGGGGCTTGGAGTTGTCCGGATTACAAATAATATTCTATAAAATAAGGCAAGGTACGATTAAAGCAGCCTATACAAAAACAAACAAATTTTATTTTACATTTTGAGTAAAATAATTCGCAATAAACAAATTAACATATATATTACATGTAGTTTGCCTTCACGCTCCCATTTACTCTAAGTAAACTACCCTTAATTCTAGGGTTGGTAGCTAATTCCAAAAATCCCCGTGGGGCAACCCTATTATTATTATTATTATTAGCACCGCGTCTTACTACAGTTATACAGGTTATACGCACTTACACGATAGAGGCCTGGCATTCCTCACATTCACAAGTTGTGACTAATACAAGTCTTGTCAGAGGTGAAGGAAGGGTTTGGCAATCAGATAAATCTGTGCCGGGACCAAGGAATGAACCCCAGACCCCCAAGCACAGGAGTCCGACACCTTACCCCTAGACTGCCAGGTCACAGGGAACCCTATGAAAGCCCTAGATAGCAGGTGTTAGCCCGCTTTAGTCCGAGATACACACACATGATGAGGCTGATGGGAACCAGTCAGACTAGGCGGGTGGAATCAACGACCCTATAAACCTGGAAATTATCTTCCAGTTGTTTTTAACAATTAAGATAATTAAGAACAAGAAATATTTTTTTATTTACACCATTATTACATAAAACAAACACTAGAAAATTACAATTTCAAGCGCCAGCTGAAACAATTTTTTTTAACTCGTCAATAATGTCATCCAAGCTTGTGAGCCTTTGTTCGATGAATGGGACCACAAGGTGTGGCAGGATCACAAGTCTACATTAACCAATACCCTTGGAATATCCATCAAATAAAAAGGTAGCTACTTCGTTCTTTTGCCACTTCAACTTTTCCTGTTTTTTTTCTTTTTTGTGGCTAGTGGGGGTGCATGGCACCCACCTGCGCACACCTATGGATACACAGACAAACTGTATCGCTTTCAGTGGGTCATCAAAGGTCGACATACATCAAAATCTTGAAATCAGTTTTTTTGACGATCAAATCTACAAGGGATCACAAGAAAGTAAAAATTCTATACACTTACTAAAAGAGTGAAAGTTAAATCAAAGCCTATGAATGGATATATTTTACAGTCTTTCTGACATGTGTTCATACGTGCATAAGAGGAAAGACGTGAAAGAGAGAGGGGAGAAAGGAACAGTACATATCATAGATAATCAAAACAGATTGCAATGAGCTTTTAAATATTCAAGGTGACATAAAAAATCATTATGTAGTAAAGTTATTCGAATATTTTAGAATATTGAATTTTATAAAAAAATTAATGGTACGAAATTCTGCTGACTTTCTCACTCTATTGTTTAAAAATGGAGATATTTACTCAAAACTCATAATATTTGTGAAACGAGATAATATACACTAACAAACCCAAGCATTAATTGCGCTATACTTATGTAAAACCTTTTTTGACTCCAGGTTTTAAATTTTACAATTTTATTTTTAAAGAATTAATGTCTTCATTTGTATATTTGGATCAATAAAAATAGATCAACATTGGGGCCCCCAGGGGTAAGCACTTAGTTTTAAAATTTCAACTTCCGGTTAAAGTTTTTGACATTTTATTAGGTGTTTCACATCTCCAGGTCATCGCATTGCTATTAAATTCTTCATTCATATGATTTGACCAATAACAAATGTAAATATTGGCTATTGAGTCTAAAATGATCATTGCTGTACAAACATTTCCCTTAAGAGGTTAAAGGAAAAAGAACAAACATTTGAGAGCCTTACTAATATTTAATTACCCTTATGTCTATGGCATCAGAGAAGTATTGCGTTAAAACATTAGTATCTCTGTACTACTAAAGCTCACAAATATGTATTAATATATTAGCCAATATCTCAGAAACTATTGCTTTTATAAAAATTTATTTCATATAAAAGTTTTTTTATTTTTAATAGTGTTACAATTTTTGCAATAATAAGTTATTTACTATCTCAAATGGTTGTGGAGATACGGAAATTTCCGCTTCTGTAAAGTACCCTAAAAGTCATTTTCATGAGAAAATAAAAATGGCCATTTTGTTTATAATCTTATTCAACATCTTGATACAAATTTTAATCAAAATCGTTAGATCTGATTTTGAGAAAAAAAAATTTCTCTTTTCGCCCTTTAGTAAACTACTTTTAATTTTAGGGTTAGACAGACGGCATTGTAAAAACCACTTTTTTAGGGTTCGAGGGGTCATGAGAAGTCGACTTTCAACAACATCTTAGTTTATATTTTTTTGACGGTGTTCAAGAAGTTAAAAAATACAGTAAATATATTTGCGTATAGCTTGAAATTATGGTTTTATAAAACTATATTTCAAATAAAAGATTTTTTTATTATAAATAGACCAACATATTTGCAATGATAAGTAATTTTATACCTAAGAGAGCTACGGAGATATGATAAGAAATTAGAATTTACGCATCAGATTGGAACCCTTAAAGTTATTTTGATGAAAAATTGAGAGTAGACATTATGTTTGTAACATTGATGAATGTTAGAAATTAAATTTAATCCAAATCGGAGCCAATTTTGATAAAATGGATTTTTTCTCTTTTCGCCATTCAGTAAACTAACCTTAATTTTAGGGTTGGATATCCAATTCCAAAAAACCCTCGGGGTAACCCTATGAAAACCCTAGATACCAAGTTTTAGCCCGATCGGTTCTAGTTGGATGTACATACAGACAGAAATTCAAAAACACCTTTTCAGATTGGGGGGGTTATGAAACATTGAAATTTTGACAATCAAAATACTTTCTCTACCTGTAAGGTAGCAAGAAGGTAAAAAACCTTTAAATGTAATGATGGTCCACGTTAAGTCGAGTATATAATTAATACCGTAAGTATTTTCATAGAATTGTTCAAGTACTTCAGTTTTATTTATGGCTTCATGTATTTTGAGCCATTTGTCAAGATGTGAGTGAAATTGCCAAATATCTTGGGTTAAAGTGGTATGACATTTTCTAAATTAGTTCTTTCCATCATTGGTTGTGCCCTCAATGACGTGATCATACAACCAATAACAGATTTGACGTGAATTATATTAACCAAGGATTCAAACCAAACATTGTCATTAGTCATTACTAACTTAGTATAGAACATAATACATAAGTGTATATGTGAAGACTATCTTGGTCGATAAAATGTGACATTATAATCTGGTGTGGCTCACAACATACAAAGATATTATTTACATTCAAAGCGAAATTGTACTTTTTGTTGTTCCAATAGCACTATTATTTAAATCTCAGCCAAAAACGGAAGTTTACCCAATTAAATTAAATTATGGTGAAAGTTGATAGATAGAATTTGCAGCCTCATGGTGGTCTTGTAATTGATGTGTTTATCCTAACATTCAAATAACACACACCTTAAACTAAAATCTATAATGATTTACTCAAAACCCCTTTCAATTTCTTAAAGGAATAATGAAAGTACAACATCACATAAGCAGCCACTTCATATACGTCAATATTATTGTCAAAACAGGAACATAATAATTATTGTCTTGACAAATGAGATGTGAAGCTTGAAGCTACAGTAGCGCTACTACTGTCAAAACAAACTGTTAAGGAGGAAGTGACCTATTTCGATCACTCGAACCAATCTTGAGAGGTATTACAAATCCAAACAATTTGTTTAGCATTTATCACTAGGGTTTGGACGAATAGGGTGATTTTAGAAGAAGTTCACCCAGATAAGCGGGAAAGGGAAAACACAGAGTGATACTAATAATTAATAAGTTGAATAACACTCCCTTAGATTTGAATCTCAAATTCCCGCCAAAGGAACTACACTCTATTGGGGAGTTGACGCCTTAGACAGTTTGACCACAGATGTTGGCAAGTATCTAAAAGGTTTAGGCCTACATTTAAAGAACATTTAAAGTTAAACTGTTTGATAAGAGGGTAGCTAATAAGCTTGGCGTTTGGTAGAAATAGTTTATTACATCACCATTTATTTGTTTCAATATTTGTAGTAACCTTGCCCCTTGAACGTATTACATAAATTGATCAAACACAGCCACAGCCATGTCAATAAAAATAGATAATAAACTTTTACACTTGTTAACTCCAAGGAGCTAGTTGCTCAATTTAGTTAGTGTATTACATCATCAAAATTATCAGATAGAGAGATAACATTGAACAAACACAAAAGAGACAAGTGGTATCAGAGAGAAAAACACAATTTTTAATAGTGATAAATACTTTAATAGTGACATGACCTAAATAAAAACATGACAGATTAAAAATGCCCACATTCACGTCTTTTGAATATTTAACTTTCCTAACTTTTATGAAAAACGTACACTTTCAAAACTATGCTTAAGGAATTAAGCTAATTTAAAAAAGTAATTAAAAATTAATAGATTCTTCCGAAACCAGTCTTGTTTTGTGTCACTTGCTACTTTTTCAGGTTATACACATATGTAGGGCTACTAATTACGCTAATGAGTTAGGGATTAGGAAGATTCAATTTAGAAGAAATGTACCCATAGTGTTGTGGAGGAAGAGTGGAAAACTATCCAGGAAAAACGACGCTCAATACAACCGACCCGGATCCAAACTGACATTTCTGTCATCGGCAGTCTAGTCTAATTTGTATTAAGAACTTCAACAAACCTACACAAAAATGTTTACTGGCAAATGGAAATGATCAAAGTAGGGTTTATGAATTTATAATTATAATTATTAAACTAAGATAAGTACTATAAAATAAATTAGTAAAAATGATATCACAAACGAACTGAATCATGTGGAAAAGTATGAAAATAACATGGAATTAAGGTAATAACATTTTTAAACTGTCCAACCAGTTAACAAGCTGAACATTCAAACAATCAAACAGCTGACCAATAACTAATATCACTAGACTAATAAATATTGGTGATTTAAGAAGATTCAATAATTATTGTAAAACACAATTTATTAGCACTAATAATTATTATAGTATTATGTCAATAAATATAAGCTCAAATACTAATACAGTTGTGAAATAGGCTACTGTTACATCACAAGAATAGCTGGCTCACCTCTGGTATTCCCAACGCTCTCATCCACACGTCGACCTAGGTTCAATGTTCGCTATTGTGTACGCCACTATACCAAAACTAGGTTTAGTGTTGTCTCTATCATAAACAGCGATACCCCATGAATCTCAACAACACGCCTAACAATAGTGATATGTGCCATTATATAGATTATGTCAGCAAAAGAAAACGCTTTCATTCCATTGGGTGGACCGGGAAAAACCATTTAGTTTTTATTAGTATTAAATCTTCCATTTGTTTGTGACCAAGACGA
This sequence comes from Timema bartmani, assembly GCA_902151455.1. NCBI lineage: Eukaryota > Metazoa > Arthropoda > Insecta > Phasmatodea > Timematidae > Timema > Timema bartmani. Next base: position 212,061 of record CABFWB010000422.1, on the reverse strand, counting down.
GTGTTTCGGAAAATGCAGAAATTTTAGAAGTATTTACTAAATGTTGCTATTCAAACTAAATTACTCTAGTTTAGATGGTGTGTCTGTCTTGAGTCTTTAATTCAGAAATAAAGTTAAGACACTATTTCTAAACATTTTTAAGAAACTGTATAAAGAGTTGATCATTCTAATAATAATTATCTTGCTTAGCTCTTTTTAAGGCCGTTACCCGACTGGACGGTTCGGTTGCGGTACGGCAATAGCTCAGTATACACTCGGCATGCAGAGTGGATGTCGCACGCATACAATTGAATGGGCAGTCACACACGCGAGCGGGGGAAGCATGCTTTCAGCGTACTCCTTTGCGGTAAGCGATTTCAGTCACGGTTCTGCATTTGCCGAGTGTACGTCTGCCGGCTGTCTTTGGAAGGATTTTGTACAAACTTTTTTTTTTGTTTTTTAATCATGGTGGACGACATTTACATTTAACTTAAATTGAGAACTATCTATGCCTTCATAATTAAAACTGAGAACTATCTATGCCTTCATAATTAAAACTGAGAACTATCTATGCCTTCATAATTATAGGCTTTCTGAATATTCTCATAAAGAGATAACTGAAAAAGCATGGAGGGAAATTGCCACAAAAACACATTTCACAGGTAAGCATACTCTCCTTTTAAAGTCAGTAATTACATTGCCATAGAAGTTACACACATGGTTCGATGAAATAATTAATCAGATGACTGCGCGCTGTCGCAGCAGGTGACCTTGGATTCACTATTAGTTATTAGCTACATCATTTTCTTTCATATACAAACCTATTGACGTTTCATCGGAATGGTGACTTGAAACAAACATGGCTATCTCAATTAAAGTTTTCAATCGCATGATATATTGAATTGTAGGTAATGTAACTAATCTAATTTTCTCTACAAAGTATGAAAGCACCACTAAGCAGATCCAAATCGAAATAGCCTTAATATTTAAGCGATTATCTAAAATTCATATGGCCATTTGTGAAACCTTTGAATTCTACCAAAAATCCTGGCAATATTCCACCACCACCACTCAAATACATCGACACATTATCGTCACAATCACCAGGCAATTCTGAAATGAGCACCAAAGAGTCAAATCATAAACTCGAAGCACCAAACGAAAAAGATATAAACACTCTAGAAATGGCTATCAAATGATTCACCTCAGCCAAATCAGCCTCCCTCTAAAGTCGGTAGACTACGTAAACAGGGTGTCCAACCAAACTATATTTTAAAATTCCCTGACTTTTCCAGGTTTTCCAGAGCCAATTTCAAACTTTCCCAGTCACTATATATTAAAAACATTTTATTAAGATTGCAACTTAATGTAATACTATTTCTAGACACATACATCATCTGAAATTGTGTCACTCTATGATGGAGTTAAAGAATTTCACTCTAAAACAATGGGCAATTGTGTGGTGTAATCTAAGCATAATCGAATTCTCACACACGCGCATATCCATGGCTCAACTTTGGCTAAAAACACGCAGAGAGGGATGAAAAGATTAAACAAAAACCACATGTTGACTTTGAGAATTCAGATTAGTATGCTCAACTGCATTTAAGAATATTTTCAGTGACAATTAACTGTAAGAAAAATGTTATTTTGACTATTGTAAATGAAAGTTTTGTATTATTTTAATGAATGTGTGAAAATTCCAGAAATTTGATCAAATACCCTGACTTTTCCTTGTTTTCCAGGTCACTGGACACCCTGGTAAACGTCCCATTCCTGAGAAAGATCCCATTTTCATAGAATATTTAAAAAGCAAAAAAAGTTCAAGCCAGTCAAACAAACCAACTGTAAAAGGAACAATATGATGGTGACACTAATATGAGTTTGTTTCTATTGAGTTTATTGCCCAAATTTGACACAATGACAGAAGACCAAAAGAGACACTTCAAAATTAAAGTGATGATGCTTATTGATGAAATAAAGCAATCTATTCATTCCACTAAAATTATCATACATTCTCCAATATCATCTATCACCTTAGCTGAACCAGCGCAAGTACATTTATCTAATCCTAGTCCCATCCAGCCCTCTGTTTCTTCAAACATCCAATATTCACCACTGTACGCAAATCAAGATACTAATGAATTCATCACATGTACACAATAATTAGAGCTTCTAGATTCGAATTTAGCTGTACAGCAGTCGACTGTTACATAAGGCTCAGAGGTTTAATAGACTCTCTTTCTATTTCACTCAGCCTTGGTCTTCTACTTCACTCCACACTCCCCTTCTGTTTCACTCAGCCTTGTTCTTCTACTTCACTCCACCCTCCCCTTCTGTTTCACTCAGCCTTGTTCTTCTACTTCACTCCACCCTCCCCTTCTGTTTCACTCAGCCTTGTTCTTCTACTTCACTCCACACTCCCCTTCTTGTTCACTCAGCCTCGTTCTTCTACTTCACTCCACCCTCCCCTTCTTGTTCACTCAGCCTCGTTCTTCTACTTCACTCCACCCTCCCCTTCTGTTTCACCCAGCCTCGTTCTTCTATTTCACTCCACACTCCCCTTCTTGTTCACTCAGCCTCGTTCTTCTACTTCACTCCACCCTCCCCTTCTGTTTCACCCAGCCTCGTTCTTCTACTTCACTCCACCCTCCCCTTCTGTTTCACCCAGCCTCGTTCTTCTACTTCACTCCACCCTCCCCTTCTGTTTTATTCAGCCTCGTTCTTGCATACAAGCCCTAGTTGATCCAGTAGTGGTCACACAGTCTAAGACGTCAATCTCGCAAAAGACTAGATTGTCTGTAATGAGGTGGTCGACTGAGACAGTTTAGCAGCTTGTAAAGGTTGGACAAACACAAAGATACGACAAGGCTCACTATAAGAGTGATAACGTTTGAATTACTAAATCTGCTTTGACAAATAATCAGCGGGTCAACAGGTGGAACTGCAAATATCCCTGACACGCAAACAAAGACGCCAGTCTCGTCTTGTCCGGTTGGCCGGTGAATGGGAAGAAGGAATTCAAGTCTCGGGAGTGTGTGTGTCGAGGTGTTTCCTAAATGGTTTGCTGCTTCCCTTCACACAAATTCGGCTACATTTCCTCTCAATTCTACTTTCCTTCTGTAGATATATGCAATGTTTTCCTGATTGGGACCATGTAAAAATTTGGGTCAAAAAGTAACTAGTTTGTTTTTTATATTTTTCTTTCCAAACAGGTAGATTCCAGCATTTTTTTTATGAAGAAACCTAAAAAAGTATGGAAAAGTAGTTTTCTTACTTTAAATAACATTTGAAGTAGCGAAAAAATAAGTTTTTGAAGTCAATATGACGAGTCAATTAAACAATGTATACTGAAGTTGAGGGGGCCAAGTCCATTGTTAGAGAGGAGAGAGCATTGTTGTGCAACACTCTACAGGTTTCTTGCAGAGTACCTGAACCCACCATAATACCAAGTACGTAGTACCTAACCTACTTAAACTAATCTAACCTAAAGAGAGTTGCCCCGATCAATAAAAAACAAAAAACAATCGATAGGGATGGAGTAATTTTCCTTTCTGTAAAAAGAAAAGGCCAAATTTATTTTCAAGGGGGTCGACTATTTAGGAGGTTACTCCACTTTAACCATGTTTATAACTCTTTGAATCAAGGCCGTGGAACTTGTCTCCCCTCTCCCAAGCATAAAGAGTTCAGGGGGCCTTCCCCTGCCCAAAGATTGGCAATTGGATGCCTTTATGCTATTGGAGAGGTCCTTGCCTGGCGTTATTTAGGAAACGATACTTCTATAGAATCTGTTTGGAGTGGTCTTTCCTCAGATTTTTATGAAATGTTGATGCCCTTAGATTTTAGAACAGTCCTCGCCAAATATGTTTGATGTCTTTAGAAGCTTTTGAAGTTTGTTTTTAGTCGTTACATATTCAAAAACATAAGAGAGTAGTGAAATAAGTGTAGGGTTGCCAATTTATTCCAGGATTAAAAAAAACTAGTTTCATGGGGCAGTGCCCTCTCATCACTTTTGCAATTATTTAAAGTGTAATATAAGTTTCAAGCTTTGAGCGAAGAGGTGCTATGTAGCCAGGGTATCTATGTGTTAAACAAATTGATAGCCCTCCATACATTTATCTTTGACTCAAATATTAGAATGTTTTTTGCCTTTGCTTTTATTAATCTTGACTGAGTAATTCATTTAGGCCTCCTTGGTTTAGGTTTAATTTTTTTTCATATGAGGTGTTTAACCTACATTTTCTGAACCTAATGATCATATCACACGACTTAACTTGTATTAACTTATATATATATATATATATATATATATATTGAACCCACACAACCAGGCCCCTGACGTTAATTCATTAATTTGAAAGGGTAAACCCACATTTCACCAATGATACATTTTTTGGCCATGTCGGGAATTGAACACGGGACCTTTGCTCAGTCTTGAAATACATAGATCTCAGTATAGATTCGCGAGTGACTGGATGAACATTTTTCGTTTTCTTGTCGAAATCTTTGTCTGCAAATCTTTCTCCCAACTTACGGCACTAATGTAACACGAAGATGGATTAGCAATAGGCCAAAAGAAAGAGCTCTCGTGAAAGCAATTTAATCCTAACGTAATCTAAGACATTTAAAATTTAACTAAATTAGGCCTAAACAACTAAATGATTATGCTACATAAGATGTATTTGTATAATGTAAAGAATAGGTGCGAATTTTAAATAAAAAGAACAACATTGTAAGGAATTAAGATGGGAAGCAACTTTGTAAAGGGAAAACCTTTCCCAGGGAACAAGATCGGGGACCAAAATCTGGACCACAGTTGAGAACACAAGAAGTTTTGATTAAAAAAAACACTTTATAAACAACTAAGAACCATAACTACTACATCATGTAATTAAAATATCAAGTGGCACGCGTAGAACTTACCTGCCAAGTGCCGAAGCCCAACACTGGTATCTTCTTGCCGTTGTTTAAAGTGATCAGTGTTGCTTTCGCTGCCATTGTAACAACTAATCCAACTACAAACAAAATATTAACAATATCTTTAACAAAACAGCGGCAAATGGGACAAGTGATTGTGTGCACTGTTTATAAATACGTCGTATGACGTCATTAAAAACGACCAACATAATCATGTAACATGCGCCTGAATGTGTTTCTACCAATCGCCATATGCAGCGCTACAAGTAACTTTATAGATTAAAAATTTTTAGTTTGATCCCGATTATTAATCATATTCTATTATCAAAAATTATAAATGTGTATTTACTTGGGGATAAAACCCTCATGCTTTACCTAATTTAAAATATAACTATATAGTTGCTTTTAGCTTGTACAAGTGAAACCTAAATTTTAGTGTTTTGGCTTATGGATTAACTTAAAGGAAATAAGTATTATTTTTTATTAACGATATCTTTATACTTTAATGTATCATTTAATTTTTTGGGTTGTTTTTTAAAAGAGGGAATTTTTGCACATTACATTTATAAACTCTTAAGGAAATGCATGTAAGTCTTTCTAAAAATGCTATCGATTAGCAATTGTTAAATTAAGATTAATAATAATAATAATTAATCGTGTATTTTCTTCTCTTTTCCTTTTTTTCTAGAAAACTGCAGGCTAAAATGATTATAATTTTAACAATTGTTTTCAAACCCCATTGTGTAAAATCATTTATGTAGCATATAAAAATATATAATCACCTAATTTGATTCCAATGATATTTATCTACAAAAAAATTAAATGGGATTATAATTTTCAAAGATCTATCCATTCAAATATATCGATGCAGATTTGTCGCCTTCATTCAATATTGTTTAAAAAATCCAAGCCACTTCCCAATAAACTGGAAAACTGAAATTCATAGGTCATGTCGTGAAACGTAGTAACTCGAAATTCCCCAAACCAGAAAATACTTGTTTTCTATTTTATGGGAGCACATAAGGCGTCAATATCGTGTTATAGATTTGAATTTCAGCCGGGTGCATAGAAGGTGATTTTACCATTCCCATTCCAAGTTAATGTGTTTGCATAAGCTTTAGGCTTCTCTCTCGATCCCTTCTATCAGAAGAAGACGTTATTAAATAATCTTTGTGTAAGGTCATAAGGGGGAGGATATTGTCCCACCTGAACATTCTTATCGCTACGTCACTACATTTACATCACTATTGACGTGACATAGAAAGAATAAATTGCTTTTTGAAAAAAAAATGTATTTCGTCTTAGCTAGGCATTAATGGTGTGGTTTCAAAATTAAAATCTTTATTTTTGTCAATAATAAAAGGTTATTCACATAATCATAATGTTTTACCATTTATTCCGGCCAGGTTCACAAATACTAATTCTATACAAACTCTATAAATGAACAACTGACTCACATTGTGTAAATAAACTTCCTCAAATGAATCAGTATCAAATATTCGTACAGGAAAGAGCAAGAAAGGTCGAAGATGTTGGAAACAAAACCATATCAGCTTCACTGTCTTCTAGAAGAATGATGAAGGGTGTGGTTCACAATAATTCAAGACGACCACTTTTACTTGATTGCTTTAATCTTTTAAATGAAGAATCGTGGACTGTCAGTCGATCAGTTCATTATGTAACAATAACATGGTACTTATGGGGTAACAGGGTCAGACAAATATTCATTTTAAAAATATGAACAGTATTGTTTACAAAAGGTAGCCTATCTTATAATGTAATTGACTGATAATCTAATCACATTTGATGACGATGTACAGTTCATATTGTTCAAGGAGTTTAGTGAATAAGGCTATCATAATCAGCTACAAACTATTGTTTCACCAGAGTAATATAGACGATTGTTTTACCACTACAATGTTTTATTAGATTATGTTAGAATAATCACATCATATTTTTTAATTTGCCTTAAGCTATGAGCGATGAATGACCCGAAAGAGGGTAATCTTGGATATATAAGTAGTAGATCCAGGGTTCAATTCCCGTGTCAATGTGTCTTTTCAACTGAAGTTAAATGAATTCCTATGAAGATCAGTATGTCCATTAAAACACACACATATATATTAACGGATTAGATTATTTGATTAACGACTACACGATTTTCTAAAATTGATTGTATGTATGATCATAGGGGTCCAATTTATATTTGAAGAAAGTGTAATGCCCGGTTTTATAAGTTGCTTCTAGTAAGATGTTCATCTATTTCCTGGAACTATGTTACATCCTGTTGTGAGCCAGCATGTGTGTCCTTGGAGCTTGTTCTCATATTGTATAGACTAGAATTTGCAAGTCCCAGATATAACGCCTGCAGATTCATTGGATTACCAACGAGCCTAGGGAGAGCTATAAAAATCACCGCTTAGGGTCGGACTGGGCCCCTCAGGCCACCGTGCGGTGTCTTTGAGGTTCGCTCACGCTCCCTCGTTCAGTTCAGCATGTCTGATGTACCCCTTGTATTGTAGACTAGTGTTTTCACTTAATTAAATATAACTCTTTGTACACTGCCTTGTAATTCACCAGCCTTCTCCCACGCCATACTTATTCAATTAAAGTAACCCCATACGCTCGGGGGTAGCCATCCAGTCACATAAGTCACTTAGGCCCCTCAATTCCACGGTAGCCATTAGTTGGAGCAGACACCATCGGGCTGCTGTGTGAAAAGGAAGGTTTTACAAAAAAAAAGAAAATTGTTCATATTTAAAAAGGTTTTTTAATATTCATTAAATCAAACTTTGCCTATCTGAGCTATGACTTGTGTGAATGTCCAAGAAAAGAGCAGGGCCAGGCCATTTAGGTATTAGAGTCCTAGAAGGTTTAAGTCACTATATTATTAAGTCACTACGCCTCTGTGTCTATGGACTACTAATAAAAATTAATATAGAGTAAACATGTTAAGACAGCCGTCTACTTGAAGGGAAATATTTTTCTAATGATGTAGTCATCCATGGTAATGTCAGTTTTGAAGCTTCAAAATCCCTAAAACAATCCTCAACTATCTCAGAATGTTCTGTTGTGACCCTCACACTGCTGTATTTCTTATGGTAATGTCAGTTCTGAAGCTTCCAAACCACTAAAACAATCCTCAACTATCTCAGAATGTTCTGTTGTGACCCTCACACTGCTGTATTTCTTATGGTAATGTCAGTTCTGAAGCTTCCAAACCACTAAAACAATCCTCAACTATCTCAGAATGTTCTGTTGTGACCCTCACACTGCTGTATTTCTTATGGTAATGTCAGTTCTGAAGCTTCCAAACCACTAAAACAATCCTCAACTATCTCAGAATGTTCTGTTGTGACCCTCACACTGCTGTATTTCTTATGGTAATGTCAGTTCTGAAGCTTCCAAACCACTAAAACAATCCTCAACTATCTCAGAATGTTCTGTTGTGACCCTCACACTGCTGTATTTCTTATGGTAATGTCAGTTCTGAAGCTTCCAAACCACTAAAACAATCCTCAACTATCTCAGAATGTTCTGTTGTGACCCTCACACTGCTGTATTTCTTATGGTAATGTCAGTTCTGAAGCTTCCAAACCACTAAAACAATCCTCAACTATCTCAGAATGTTCTGTTGTGACCCTCACACTGCTGTATTTCTTATGGTAATGTCAGTTCTGAAGCTTCCAAACCACTAAAACAATCCTCAACTATCTCAGAATGTTCTGTTGTGACCCTCACACTGCTGTATTTCTTATGGTAATGTCAGTTCTGAAGCTTCCAAACCACTAAAACAATCCTCAACTATCTCAGAATGTTCTGTTGTGACCCTCACACTGCTGTATTTCTTATGGTAATGTCAGTTCTGAAGCTTCCAAACCACTAAAACAATCCTCAACTATCTCAGAATGTTCTGTTGTGACCCTCACACTGCTGTATTTCTTATGGTAATGTCAGTTCTGAAGCTTCCAAACCACTAAAACAATCCTCAACTATCTCAGAATGTTCTGTTGTGACCCTCACACTGCTGTATTTCTTATGGTAATGTCAGTTCTGAAGCTTCCAAACCACTAAAACAATCCTCAAATATCTTAGAATGATCTGTTGTGACCCTCACACCGCTGTATTTCTTATGGTAATGTCAGTTATGAAGCTTCCAAACCACTAAAACAATCCTCAACTATCACAGAATGTTCTGTTGTGACCCTCACACCGTTGTATTATTTGCTACCCACGCCATTTTAAATATTCAGTCTATGTTTAAATATTTTCCTTTTGTGTAAGATAAATTTGTTATAGTTTCAAATAATTTTAACAACTTACATTAATAAATCCAGTTCGTTTATCTGTGAGTTGATATTGTACAATTTGTTCTAAATAAAACAATGTCCACGGGGAACAAAATACCGTGACCCTCTGAAGTGTGGAAAATAAAGTTTTGGGGTACGGTAGAAAGTTAAAACTAAACGCCAAACAAATAAACTATATAGCTATTCCCCGGCACGTGTTAGAATTTTAATCGCTTTATATCGAGTATGAAACAAGTACTTAGATTAACCAACAATAAACATAACTTCACTCCTTTAAGTTTTAGTAAGAACATACTCATAATGTCTTATTTTCAACTTTGCATTAGAAACATTGCTCGTTTATTTCATACGAAGCAGAAACATTTAGCTTCGTAAGAAAATGTTCTCAGAAATCACAACAATTTTAACTATTTTAAAGAGATTTTTACTACGGATACATTTACTCTAACCATATATTTTCTTTAGCCGTACTCCACTATTATAATAAATATTAAAATGCGTATAGCCCAAACGGATAATAAGCAAGGTCGGATTAAATGGATTGAGTCGCGGGGGTCATGGACACGGGCCGCACGATTGACGGTGCCCCTATACTAACACATACATATTTTTACTACAATTATTTTATTTAAAATGAGATTCAAACACAGATTTCATCGTAATTGACAGTCCAGTTGATCGCCTGAGTGATGCCTTAGACCATTCGACCACCAAAGTGGTAAATAAAATGTAAAGAATAATGAATACAATGTGTTATCAAAACCGAGCTTTCAACTAAGCTATCAAGCCTACTGTTTATTTTATGTTATCTTATTAAAATTGGATTTATTGTGCACACGGTTTTAAGTTTGTTTGGCCTTTTACGGCTAAAAGTTAAAAAAAAAAATATTACAGCCCAAACAAGAAGTAAAAAAAAAGTTGGGGTGCCCCATCTTTTGTAAGTAGCCCCCGGCCCCAGAATTCCTTGATCCGGCCCTGATATTAAGACGAGGAAGAAAATAAATCTCTATACATGAAGCTGAAAGTATGTCTGTCCGGAAAAGAAAACCCATTTCCAGATAAAATAGGTATAGATTTGAAATTAGGCTAGAAAGTAGAGGTTTTGCCCCCGTCAACCAAAAAAATCTTAAAATAGCCTAGTATATTATTTCAAAATGAGTCTCCGGGTGATATAGGGAATCAAAAAAAGAAAATAATAATTTCAGACATGCTAAAAAAAAAAAAATTGGTAGATAGACAGGTAGACATCGCCAGATAACCAAATTAACATTGCTATATTTGATTTTTAAGATAGTAGGAGAAAGGGGGATTAGGAGGTTATAAATATTTCCAAAACTAATAGAAACAACTACTTTTTACTGTGGTGAAAATTTTAAATTCAGCAGGTAGGTAAAGAAACCACTCCAAATAACCATCAAAGCCATAAAAATTTATATTTCAAAATGATATTTCAGTAAATGGAGAGGAGGGGGTAAACAGAAGTTTTTTTTAGGTTTGATAGAAGATTTAGATTTGCCAGGTAGGTAGGTAAAAGTGACAGCTAGAGATCACAAAATTAATCTTGATTTTCTAAACATTTCTTTGGGAGTTGTATCAATGGGGGTGGGGGGTAAAATCTAAATTTTTTTTATAGAAACAACTACTTTTGTGTGTGGTAGAAAACTGAAATTTGACAAGCAGCTAAAGAGAACCCTTCAAATAACCATAATACTCTGAAATTTTAAAGTAAAATTCTAGAAAATAGCGAAGGAAGATGAGGGGAGGGAGGAAAGGAATTTATATGTGTAAAGATAAAATAGAACTTTTAGGTGAAATAGAAAATCGATTATTGGCAAAAATGTAGAAAGGCTATGCCACATGAGTGTTAGATATTTGATAGTTCTAGAAGAGTACTCTTGAAATGGGAGGTGGGGGCTTAGAAATTGCATACAAGTCAATAAACCTTTGAATAGCCAAACGTCTAAACATATGAAGGTTACAAATTAAAGCCTGAAAAATGGAAGATCTCGAAATTGAAACAACAAATATAAAAAACTACTTTTCGGTGTGGTTGGAATCTGAAATTTGGCAATGAACTAATAAAGCCGTATAAGATAGCCGAATAAGTCTTACATTTCAAAATGGGATTGTAGTAACTGAGAATGTGTATTAAGGATGGGGGAGACAGGGGGAGGAGTAGTGGCTTCAATGAAATCTTATCAAAATTATTGGAAAATCTACTTTTTTGCATAGAAGAAAATTTAAATTTGCCAATTTCTTAAAATGACCACCCCACATAACCATAAGAGGTGGAAAGTTTGGAATTTAAAAAATGGGGCTTTAAAAAGCATATAAAATAAATAACTTCTGGATATCGTAGAAAATTTTAATTTTGTATAAGTAGACGAAAAAATCTAAAAATAAACGAGTGCAAAAACCAAATCTTATCTTAAATAAATATCTATTAGCGTGGCGATTATAAAACTAAAACTAGAAGTATAAACTAGTACCTATCTAGAAGCATCTTAAAACTTTCTGGTGACATACATACATACATCGGTGAAACGTGTTGCTCTTTACCCATTATTCAATGTTTATCCTTAACGAATTATATTATTTCATTTATTCTCTGTGGCGATCTATGATGCTCATTTCTGTAACAATGTCAATAATAATAATAATAATAATAATAATAATAATAATAATAATCAATCAATCAATCAATTTTATCAATTTATTTAGGATTTAAAAGAAAATTACATAATTGATTTTTTGATACAATCCCGAAGTACCTAAAGGTACATCTTCAGGTCTTGCAGTTAAATAATACAAAAAACATAAAAATTATATTAATAAAAATATTTAAAAAAACAAAAAGTTTTACACATTTCCTCTCAAAAATATTTACATAATTGTTTGAAGCATGCCTTGAAGTATCCAGTCTTTAATTTTACTTTTCGCTATGCTTATATGAGGGATTTCTCGGAGTGTTTGCGGTAGCAAACTAAACAATTTGGGGATGGTACATCTCAGTTCCTGTTTACCATAATAATTAGAGTATTTGCCGATTGTATACACTTCTTTGTTAGAAATTGAGCGGGTATTAAGGGAATGGGGTTTTATTTGCTTGTATTTATCGGAATGGTAATATCCTATAAAGAGGCTCTACTCATATAATTGGTTAAGAAGTAGAATTTTATGTTGAATGTATGTATGTTAGAATCTTTGGTACCAAATATAATTTTCAGAATCTTTTCTTGCAAATGTGAAATTTTGACTGTGTAACATTCTGTCGTTCCTACTCAGATGGATATGCCATAAGATATTATTGATTGAACTAATGATTTATATATTATTACTATCGTTTTGATATCCAAGTACATTCTAAGATGGTAAAAAACATATGTCAATCCTTTTAGTTTGTTCTCAAGTTTTTGTCCTGTCCCATTTATGAAGTTTGTCAATTATTAGTCCAAGGTAAGTATGACTGTCAGTTGCGTCCAGTTTTTCGATACAGTCACAACATGTTTGTGTCCAGTTGTGCAAATAATTATAGCTGTGATGCGTACTATTGACTCTTGTATGGTGCATTTTAGGAGAACAGATATGTATAACTTTAGCTTTCTTTGCATTTATTATTAGACGATGATCGTGAGTCCATATTTGTATCTCGTTGCCTAACCTTCCCGAGTACACTTATTAATTAAATTTTTTAGGTCCTTTTCTGACATCATAGTTTCAAATATAGTATTGACTGTGTTATATTTGTCTTTTATGTTAATGTTTGTGTCATCTGCTACAATGAGGTTTTCTTTTGTAGGATAGTGGTCTTAGTTCTCGTCAAGTTCTTGTATAAATTCACACTTATTACTAACTGGTGGTTTATATAAAGCATTTATATTGTATTTTCTATTTTGACTTGTGATCAATGTCCCTTGAATGCTTTCAAAGTGTTTTGTGGGTTTAAATGGAAGTTGTGTGCGTTCTTTACAAATAAAATTACTCCACCACCTCGGGTTTTCTTCCTACAATAATTATAAGTGTTATATCCTTCTATGTTATAAAGATGTACTTGTTCATTTTTTATCCACGTTTCAGTAAGTATGATAATATCAAAAAAATAGCTACCGTATTTAACAAAAAATAGATTTTACTCCAATTCTTTTTTAGAGATCTGACATTCCACGCGATCACATTCAAGCAATTATTATTCAAGTTTTTAAAGTTGTTTTGAAAATTCTCTAGGCTTTTATATTTCCTTGTGTTTATATTAAAATTTGTATCAGTTAACATTATTATTATTAGCACCGCGTCTTACTACCCTTTCGGATTATACGCACTTACGCTAATGTGCAATGGTAGGGTGATTGTGAGATGAAATGGAGGACCTACAGCTTAACGTGGAATCCGAACCACGGTGGAGGCCTGGCATTCCTCACATTCACAAGTTGTGATTAATACACATCTTGTCAGAGGTGAAGGAAGGGTTTGGCATTCAGATAAATCTGTGCCGGGACCGAGGATTGAACCCCGGACCCTCAGCACAGAAGTCTGACACCTTACCCCTAGACCACCAGGTCACCAACAGTTAACAGTTCGTTAGTGTCGTCCATCAGTATTTTGTAACATATGTTAACAAATTTGATCTAGATAATATACAAACAATTACACAATTTTGTCAATGTCATTATCTTGTTGAATCACAATAATAATAATAATAATAATAATAATAATAATAATAATAATAATAATAATAATAATAGTGCTTATGTAAATATTGAATTGTAAATTAATTGCATTCTTTTGTGCACTCAGTTTATGTATTAAGTAATATTTTGTTTCAAATATTTAATTTATTTTAATTTGTTACTGACAATAATTGGTTTTGGGTAGCTAGATTTAGTTTGATACTGTACAGTGAGTAATTTATAAAAAAAAATTGACAACCGGGTGTTGAACGTTCTAATTTGATATAATTTAGATTTTTATTATGTGTACGATGAACGGGTCAAACTGCTAGTTTTATTTGAGGTATTTAACGCACACTTTTTGAATCTACTGATTATATCAGAGAAAGAGAATGTATTTGATCGAGAGCGAAAGGTCCTACCAATTTTGCCGTGAAAGGTATTTTTATATACCTTTGAGGGTTATTTTACACCCCACAATTGACATAGGACCGACATCTTTGCCTTACCTCCGAAGGAACTTGTGCTACAGATTTTTATCGCTCTAGGAAAATCCGTCAAGCTCGGCTGGGTTTGAAACCACGAGCATCGAATCCTAAGACGAGCACTTTACCCCTAGACCACTGAGGTTGACAAAACTGCTAGTATTGTTATATGATTGAATGCATACGCATGAAGATAGCCCCACAAACACAAAACCAAATATTGTTCAGTAATAGGAATAACCATCTCAACTAAAATCATTTATAACTGCACTGGTGGGCACAGACAGCGGGGAGATCAGAGTTCAAATCGCAGCCGGTCCTACTCGAGGTGTTTTTTTCCTCCTATTTATTTATGAAAATGTGGGTACATTTCAACTACTATATAGTGTACTTCTGCCAGGGAAAAAGGCCTTTCAGACCGCTCTTCCTACAATAAACAGGGAAGGATGAGTTCAGAGCGTCAACTTTTATAAATGCCCACAACCCTGACAGCGTAACAAACGTAATTTATCAGGAAGTTTAAAAACGAACAACTCTCAGCTATAAAGTTCGGTACCCCTCCACAATACCGTGCATCTGTTTGTCCATCCGTCCATTCGACCGTCTAAATTCCGTCAGAGTTAATCGATTTTGTGACATTCCGAAATCCACCCTGCAAAGACGGGTACAACAACTAGTATTGATTGTATCCATAATGTGACAAGTCACTCCTGGCGTGATATCTATCTTGGGCACGTCTACGTGTTCTCAAAACAAAATTGTAAGATCTAAATTAAGTTTTGGTATTTGTAAATATAAATTCTTTTTCGGCTTGATATCGTAGTTTAATATTCAGAGTCCTTTTACAAGGAAATATTTAATAAATGTTCAGAGTCCTCCCGACTTATAATGATATTAAATGTTCAGAGTCATTTCGACTTATGGAATTATTTAATATGTTTAATATTCAGAGTTCCCAACTTGTGGAAGTTATAAAAATGTTTAGTATTCAGAGTCTTCCCGACTTGTGGAAATTATAATAATGTTAAATGTTCAGAGTCCTTCCAACTTATGGAAAATATTCAGAGTCCTTTTATAAGGAATATAATGTTTAATATTTAAAGTCCTTTTTACAAGGAAAGATGTAATAAATATCCAGAGTCCTTCCGACTTTAATGTTAAATATTCAGAATTCTTTTATAGTCATTCTGACTAATATTAATAATATTGCAAGGTAAATACCTAAGATGTTTTCTATTGAACCATATATATCTTGTTAATCAATAAAACTTGCATTCATCTATTTAACTCTTGACATGTTGACTTCTACTATTATTTAACTAAATATTCTCACCTTCCTGGTAATATTAATTAATCCTTTTTTTATTAGTTGGTAGTGCAATAATGCTGAGTGGGTTCCGTGGAAACATGAGCATATATATTATATAATAATATATACTGTTGAGTGTCCTATCTGCTCACTCTGCATTTATTCTCCCCTTGTTTTATTACTTTATAACTTTGTATGCCTGCCTTTGTCCTGGAGGAAGAAAAGGGGCTACACATTAGATGGTGGATAATAAGGTGGTGATACCATGTGCACCACCCCATTTCCTCGCAGAAAATCTTCCATCTCTTCTGACATCAACTGTGGACCTCCGTCAGACACTAGCTTCTCCGGTATACCATAGGTTGCAAAACATGACCTTTAGTTTCGCTATTGTTTGTGATGTCGTGGTAGACATAGGGAACACCTCTGTCCATTTCGAATGAGCGTCAACCAACACTAAGTATTCTGTTCCCTCCAGTTTTGCGAAATCAACATGAACTCTCTGCCATCTTCTTAGTGGCCAGCTACACTGTTGCAACGGTACTCTCGGAGCAGCATTTCGCGTCTCCTGACAAATGAAACTTTTTGCACATTTCTTCAATCTGCGAGACAATTCCTGGCCAGAATACATACCCTCGGGATAACGCCTTCATTTGATACATTCCGGGGCGTTCTTCGTGTAACATTGAGAACATAATCTGACGCCTCTAGGACCACCACTCGATTCCCCCAGAGGAGACACCCGTCTTCAATGGAGATCTCATGTCACTTCTGAAAATAAAAGGCATCCATTCCGGTTCCACCTTGAGTGGCCAACCATGCAGTGTCCAGTCTACAATTTTACTAAGACATAAATCCTCCCTAGTTTCTTTCTCAATTTTCCCACTAGATATTGGTAGCGCCTCCAAAGATGCAAAAGTAAAATTTACATCCTCCTCTAACATATTCCCATCACCAGCCAGCAATCGTGACAACAAAACCGCTTCAACAATCTCAGATCCTTTTCTATACTCCAACTCATACCAGAGGTTCCATGCATTACTTCGGCCCTAACTTCTCCTTTCAGTTCTAAAACATGACCCGAGTATGAACTCAGACCCACTGACAGTGGTCTTAGAGTTTTCATCCTAAACCCTTTTCTATACACACTTTCTGGCATCAAGGTGCGTGGACAATCAGTGTCAATCACCATTTCTACTGGCTTCCCATCCACTTTCACTGTTGTTACCCACTGCGCATCACTGTCCTTCACCTCATCCACATGATATAATTCTAGCTCATTAGCTTTTTTAAGTTTAGTCCCATTCTTTTCTTTCTTTAATCTACACGTCTTAGCTATATGTACTGCCTTGCCACATGTGTAGCATTTGTTAGTATTCAAAGGACACTCCGCAGCCAAATGCAAAGGACTGTTACACCTAATACACGACCTCTTCCCCTGCAATCCCGGATCCTTTCCAATACTTTTACACATTTGCTTGTCCTTTCCTCTCTTTCCAACAAAATTCACATAATGATGACCTTATGAAAGGTCTTAAGCTGGTCGTTGGCTAAATCTAAACGCCGTGCCATTTCACACACCTCCTCAAATGTGAGAATCTTCTCCCTAGCTAACTGGCATTGAATAGATTTGTCCCGTAGACCACTTATTAACCGATCACGTAATGCATCCTTGAGAAATGCTCAAAAATCACCGGATGCTGCTAGTCTTTTTATTTCCACTAAATAATGAGCTACTGTTTCAAACTCGGCTTGCGAACGCTGGTTGAACCCTCTCCGACACCACAGATTTTGGCGGACTAAAATAACTCTTTAACACCCTAACTAGTTGCTCATAACTTTTGTCGTTAGGTGCTTCTGGCATTAAAAGGTTTTTAAGAAGCCCGTATGTTTTAGGCCCTACTCTAGTTAATAGAAGTGGCACCTTCTCCACCTCCTCGGTTTTATTAACTAAAAATGCCAGTTCCAACCTTTCTAGATAATTGTACAACGACTCCACCTCTTCTTCAAAATGTTCAAATCCAAACGACATGTTTACAAAGAATTTAAAAAAAAACTATATCCTGTAACGCTAATATTATTAATGAAAAACACCACCTACCATGTTTTCACCCTAAAAAACAAAACTTTACGTTAATTCTTATAAAATAGACTTAAACAACTCGCGAATAGGCAAACATCGCTCACGCAATTTCCACTATTATTCTCGTCGCCATTTATGTTCTATCCTCCACAGGATGCAACATTTATAAATGGATATTGCTCCAGCTACAGAAAAGCTTATCAACCATAAGCTAGGCCAATACAAGTAAGAAGTTTCCTCCTTTCTCTTCTCTCCTTCTTTCCGGTTGCATCAGGCTACCAACCTCTGCCAGTAGACACCAGGTTTCTTCCTCTACCCCTTCTTCTTCTTCATCTTCTCAAATACCACAGTTTATTTATTAGTATTTAAAGTTTCAAACTATAACCTGATTTTTAACAACTTTTGTACGTATAGCCCGAACGGGTAGTAAGACGCGGTGCTAATAATAAAAATAATTAAACAACTTACTTTAGCTTCCATATAGCTTTGTGTATGTAATGTTGGGATCACGATCAATTTAGCGTTCATTTATCTTCTGTATAAAGTAATGTTCTTGTGTTTTTAAATGGGAGCCATCATGATGCAGTTAACTTAGCATTCACTTAGGTTAAGAGTTGTCCAAGGGAGAGCTTTCATGTTAAGTGAACGTTAGGTGAAGGTAGGCTACCATGTATTATAGCTAGCCAATTATGTTGCGAGTGATGTCAACATGGCTTTTTAGAACTTTATTTGCTTGTTTTATTGTATGCAGACATCTTCGGTGTAATTTGTCCCTGTCTCGCCAACCCTAAAACGTCGTAAGCTCTTGTTACACTTTATTCTATATATTCAGTAATATTTTATCACAAGTACTTGTAGCTTAATCAGACTTAAATGATTTAGTTTCATTTTAATGGACAATTTGTTCTCAGGCGTATAAGCTGAACAGGTAGTAAGATGCAATGCTAAATAAAAAAAAATGTTTGCAAATAGTCTGTAAGTTCATTTTATTTTACTTGAGTTACGTTAAGTTATGTGAATTCTGATCACACAGTTTCTTTACTTTAAATCAATCTTATGTGAAAGTTAAATTTACATGAAGTTGATCGTGATCCCGACATAACGCGCTGGCTTGTGTGCTGAGTGACATAACAATTTCAGCCAATCAGATGTATTTCTCCATCTAGCGCTACATTCTACATTAAAGTCGTGATTATCCAGCCTAAAGCGGTGGCATTCGGGCCGGATAATAGAAAAGCCAGATAATACAATACAGAATCCGAGTGTAAATAATTTTTAGTATGGGCTTGCCACATGTAGTTATGCCTTACGCACACCTCCCTCAACACAGCTTCTGTTTCAAATCAAAAGTGTTGCTATCTACACCGGTCAAGAGGATGCGACTGTAATAGTACTTTATTTTACTAACCCATGCATAGCATTTACCGTTTGTTCTCTCCAATGTAACAGTTGTAAGGCGTTTGCAAACAATTTTGTTATTAATTACTAGTGGATTTGTACCGGTTTATTTTAAAACTCCCTTGTTAACACAGAGAACTGGCCGGATAATCGCGACTTTAGTACAATATAAGTTATTCTCTTTACATTGGCATACCCTCTATTAAACAAAGGATTTTAATAACTTTATTAAAATAGCAACGTGTTTAAGTAAACATGATCTATAGTGCAGTGTGCCAGCTGTCTGCTTTATTGGTAGGAGTATAGCGGCACTAGAATAGTGTTTATTACTGCTTTAAAAAGTAGGATATTTGTTATCTATTTACCTTTTATGTGAATTATTTCAGTTTATAGGTTTAAAGTGTGCAGTTATATATATATATATATTTTTTGCAGTACTGCAGATATTTTTAAGATAGTAACGTAACACAAATAACATTTTTAATTTCTAATACTCTCTTTTCTATGTTTCTAATCGTGTAGACCCTTAAATTTCTTTGCATGGATCACATTACTCTTGCTTTGTCTACGTCATAGAAAGGGGATAAGTATAGAAACGCCACTCTAATATTAGCAAGTACAACCACAAATCTATCACTCACCGCATTAGTGCCGCGAATTAAAATATTCGAAGCAGGACGTTACTCAAGTAACACAATGCATTTTCTATTGAGGAATGTTATTTAGTCAATTAGTTTATCAAATTCAATCAAATGTAACTAAATCCATTATTTTGTGAATAAACTACGTTATAAAATGTAAAATCTCGAAAATCTAGCTAAACTCCTTCTTGAGAATAAACGACAAATTGCTAACTAAACAGTAATGACGAATTTTACTTAGAATTCATACTTCCTTTTCTATGGATTCCTCTGTGACGTCATTGCAAGTTGCTGCTAACGATAGTGCCCCAAACTGGTTTATGGGATCAGCTAGTCCTATAAGAATGCCCACACCATGGTCTACGTCTACTGTACTTTAATGCGCAGTGCACGGAGTACAGACTTGAAATTCGCAGAAACTCTTAACTATTTGCAGCTTCGTCCAAACAAAGAAGAGCAAGACTTATTACTTCTAGAAAACGCATCAAAACTAAAAACCTACAGCAAACATATCCAGAAATCAGCAACACATTCGAGATTATTTAACTCACAGACACCGTAAAGTCGAATCTAGCACAAAGAGAGTGTACACTTTACACCCTAGATAAGGAAGGTAGAGAATGGACACTCCCTATATAACAGCTAGAACACGAATTGGAGCGCTAAAGAGATTGATCCGCGAACTAAATCTAGCCCTTGGGAACAAGAAAATATCAAGTATATATTCATTTTATTTAGATTTGTTTTACTAACTCTAAAGTAGGAAAACATCATTGGGAAAATATGCTTTCAACAAGTAAATGTTGGTGTGTTTATAACCGAATATAGTTCAAAGACAAAGGGCTATGAGGGTGACTTTTAAGGAAATAGCAGATAAAAGAAAACATTGTCAATTGTTTAAATACTTTTATAATTACATATATTAAAATACAATAAAAGTTTAATTTAACATAATGACACAGAGTCAAAATTATTTTGCCCAGACATTAATTTAAGTAGAATCAAGTTCACACAAATATTAAAATTTGAGCATCTACCAGTACCTACAAAATTTTTCAAATGAAATAAAAAGTACTGAATTCATAGTATCATTACACCAGTTAATCTTAAAAACAATGATTCTATCACATTAGCTCTGTAACCATACTTTTTGCAAGGATGCGTGAGAAATAACAGTCAGGGAGTTACAAGAGAATAACAGTATATTTTATTGGACATAAGAGAAATGGTTGATATACAATGACAAATTATAAATATAGTAATATTGGATAGGCCTATAGCGTGTAAAGTTGAAGACTTCGATGTTAAACATAACATAGCATAAAATATGAAAATCGACTAGTGTGTTCAAAGTCAGAGACTTTAATATTTAACATAATATTTCATGAATATGAAAATTGACTAGAGTGTTCAAAGTCAGAGTCTTTAATATAAAAATAATATTTCATGAATATGAAAATGGACTAAAGTGTTCAAAGACAGAGACTTTAATATTAACATAATATTTTATGAATATGAAATTTGACTAAACTGTTCAAAGACAGAGTCTTTAATTACAAATTTACAAAGTGCCCAAAGCCAAAGACGTTAATAATAATTAAGAAGATTCCATAAATACATGAGGTTTAAGTTACTAGAAAACCCGAAGTTAAGGGTATTAATATTAAACAAGGACATTACATTACTAAATATATATATATGTATATACTAGAGCGTTCTAAGATAAAGACTTTATATCAAACAAGCCCACCCATAATGGTGTCAATATTCTGGACATAATAATAACAAAAGATCTCAAGATCCCACAGCAATTTCATAATAAAGTTCCCCCGCCTCTCGTACTAGTACTCCGTTCAATGACGTAGTAGAGACGCGTGATATAAAGTAGAACATCAAGCAAATATCTTACTACTTCTAATAAGTTCACGGGTATCTTAATGTTAATAGAAAAGCGACGAATAAAAGTACCCCGTCTAACAACAAATCCCCTAGAGATAAAGTCATACAAATCCATAAAAATTGAAAGCGGTCCACTTCCCTTTTAATCGCTTAAGACAGCCAAGGTAACCAAAGTTACATACATAAAGTCAACAATTAAGTGTGCGCTTCTCATATAATAAAAAAAGATAATATACGTAATCCCTAAAATATGTTGCCCATCTATTGATGCAAACAATTAGTCAAAAGGGCTATAAGAGCGCAACCCAAGGTTAGCCGCCTGGCAGCGAAAATAGAAATAAGGTTCACATTTGAAAAAAATTAAGTTTCCCAGTAAAGGTAAATAACATGAGAACGCGGCTACAAATTAACCCCGTTGATACCCAAAAGAAACGCATCCCATGATTAACAATCAAAATTAATAAGTCCGAAACAGTAAATTTGAAGAGATTCCCACATTTTAAGCCGAAATGTAATTTTGAGGATTAAAATTAAGTCTTAGCTCAATTTGCCACTTTTACCTTTAGTAAGCCTATGATACTATGAGTCCGGTACTAACGAAATATCACAATATATAGCGAGCACACAAACTGACATGCCCACAAAGAGTAGGAGAAAAGGAGGGGAAAATGGAATGGAAGGAACGAGACCGGATAGTGCTGGAAAGGATCGCGGACACTCCGGGAACTAGTAGAAAGCGCTGGAATAATCCATGTGGCGGAAATGATAACTAGACGCGCGGAGTCACCTTCGCTTGTTTCTTTTCTGGGCGTGGCTTTCTTCTTGAGCAGAGAGTTGAATCACAACTCCGTTCAGTCGATGGAATTGAGTGTTAGAGAGAGGAGGTCATGGCACATGTGCGCCGAAGCTAGAGTCCAAAAGGGCAGAGGGTGAGTATTTTCCCATTTGATCGAAATTGTTACTTGTAACTTGTTACAGCTGTCAGTAACGTGTGTCTACTGAGATAAGGGTCCTTGGTTCAATTCCTAGCACGGCCAAAAAATGTATTATTAGTGAAATGTGCCCCCCCCCACACACATTTCACAGTGATAAATTAACGGGCGGGGGGCTGGGTGTTGTGTCTGTTGTAGATTACTTTTGTTTATAAGTCGTGTGCTGATATAATCAGTCGATTCATGTTAAATACCCCAAATATTTATTTATTTGTGGTCTTTAACGTGCACTTTCTAAACCAACTGATTATGATATCCCTTGTAGTTGTAATAATATGACCCTCCATCAGCTGCCTTACCGTCCATGCAACCGCCACAATTGAGAAAGTTTCACATTAATTCAAAATACCTATCAATCTTTTTATATTTTCTGAAGATGTTGGTAACTGAAAAAAAATTATGTAGTCAGGACAACTAACTTGTGTTAGGATGTTTCACTGTATATTTAAACTTAACGAATATAAAGTTTTTCTTTCTTTCAGGATGAAGCAGATGATGGCGAGATTACTCAGACGTTACATGAAGGCAAACAAATTTCGGAAATGGTTTCGCAGTCTCTACCTCAGAAAAGGAAGAAAATATCTATGAAAATGTCTACAGTTCTTAATGCTTTAGAAGCACAGCGTCAAAACCTTGTTATAAAAAGCAATGGCTGTATTTGAGAGACCGGATTATGAATATGACACCCTAGAGATAACTTATGGTGCAAAGCTGAGTTGAATGCCTGCCACTCAGAGGGACTTTGCTGACAAATTGATCAATGACGTACTGTTTAAGGGCCTCATGAATAATCTGACGCAATCAGATTCTATTTCGTATTATGGGTATATATCTGGTGCCTGGAGGTCAGCTCACACACCCTCTCCAGCCTCTAATAATTACACCTAATCAAACCTATCCCCATAACAAACATCACCAACCTCACCAACTACTCAGTACAGTCCTCAGGACAGAACCCGGAAAATATATTTACAGAGGAACCTTTTAACTTTTTGCAATAAAATAATCATAATGTTTTCTTTGTGATTTATGTTATTGTTAACCAACATAACTAAGCCTTATTGACTAAATGAATGATTAGAAAATATTAGCCTTGTACTATTAGTAAATTTATTTTGTTCACCTCATTCGTTTATACAATGCATTCAAAATAAATCTAAAAATAGGCATAAAGAACGAGAGACAATGAAATGGGGTAATGTACAGGTACATAATATTGTATTTACATTTCCCTTACCTTCAAACACACTCATTTGAGAGCATTATAGATAGCCTTGCAGGTCTCTAGAATAATGTTGCCCAAGGCTTGAGGTGATTTGATCGTGTAAAACTTGAAATCTTCAAATGACCTTCCTGTGGTGATAAAACGGAGAGTTGCTGCTAAACGCGCTTCAGGTGTTATAGCATTCCACATCACAGTATCTTGTTTTGATATGAATGGAACTACTTTTTCGAGCAAATATTTTAGGTTTTCATCAGACATTCTGAAATAATTTTTGTAGTCGTCACGACTATCATCTCTGATAAAGCTAAGTATATTTAAATGTGTAAGCCTAAATCTGTTTCTTTGTAGCAACCAGTTCTTAAGCCACATTTTCCTGTTTTTAGTTTTAGTTCTTACGAACACACCACATTCGTCTAAAATAATCACCACTGCTGCAACTCGATTCGAAAAACTCATTGTAGACACTGAGATATTCTAGCAAAGTTGGGAGTCCACTCGTGCTAGTGGTAGAACATGTGTGGTGAAATATGGCCGAGTCAGACTCGTACGTGGATGGGCCGTTTTACCTTAAATGACGAAAAAAACCTAGGGTGTTCGAAAACAAGGCGCTTAGGAACTTTGGTTCAACAAGGGATGAGGATACTGAGGAGTGGAGGAGGTTACATAATGATGAGTTGCACACTCTGAACTCATCACAAAACATTGTTAGAGTAATTAAGTCTAGTGGATTACGATGGGCAGGGCATGCAGCATAAATGAGTGGTTCTAGAACCATGTTAAAGGTATTGATTGACAAACCCAATAGGAAGAGACCATTGGGAAGAAATAGACGCATTAGAATGGACCTGAAAGAGATCGGGTGTAATGAGGTGGACTGGATAAAACTAGCTCAAGATAGGGATAGGTGGGCTACTTTTGTAAGAATGGCAATGCACTTTTGAGTTCCTAATGACATAGAGTAATTAAATAAGTCACAAAATTAAATTCTTTTACAATCATGAGCAATCAATTATTGTAGTTTATATGAATGTTACTAATAAGGCATTTTGTTTTAAGCTTTTTTTCTATACCTACAATTTTTTTGTAGGTTTATAACTATAATTATTGACTAAAACCATAAAAATGAAAACTTAGTGTTTGAAACTTCTCTACTATATTTGAACTGCGCGCGTGCTATCTTACATTGAGAGTATAGCGCTTTTACTTCTAAGTCGTATCAACGTAACTAAAGAGTAGCTTGACCCGCATATGTTAGACCTTGGTCTTTACTCTCTTTTATGGTATTAGCACACTTTTGAAAGATGACATTTAAATATATAATCTTTGATGTCAATACAAATATTTATAAAATGGTATTAGGCCTATATCTATAGGGTTTATTTATTATTTATAATAATTATCATTGCTTAGTCATAATTCAAACTTTCACAATATTTTTTATATTTGTCCCAGATTAATGAGTTGAAATTTCTTGTTTATTTCTGTTTACTAATAGTAACAATTATTTTATTGTGAAGACTAGACCTATAGCCTATTAATGAAAGAATCTATGTTCATAAATTTGCCATTGCAAACAAATGTATGAGGAACTACGATCCTTTTCTACAAAGAAGCGAAAGTGCGAGAAAGGAAATCAAAAGCTGGTTAAAGGTATGCCTGTCATTTATAATTGTGTTTGTTTTTGTTAAATTAATGTTTCTTTAAACATGAACCAGGGGGATGTTATATACAATATCAATACAATTTAAGGTACGTTTTTTCACAAACAGTTTATTCGTATTTTATAAAATATATTAATCAGTGAAAAAAGACTGCGTATAAATTAGGAAATTAAATGAATGTAAAGGCCCATACATAGACTCCGTATCTGTAGGTCCGTGGTCCGTAAGAAATCGGTGCCACAATATTAGATTGCTCTGGCCACAGAGTCCTTATCCATAAGTCCTTACTCCATAAAAGTTGCCCAACTTTAACTTTCTACGGACTAGTTTATACGGACTACCAATCACAGTCGAGTAAATTATGTGCATGCGCATTTAAATAAAAGAACGAATGGCCGCGAGAGGAACCGTTGCTATGGAAACATATATAAAATGAAAAGCTGGCTACACATGGAGCTATTTCAGAAACATTTTTCTAAAAATTTGAACACCCCGGGAAGAGCGGCTTCTAGTAAAATGTTTTCTGAGCAATACCAAGCTCTCAGAAATATTGGCTTTGCTTTTGTAGGTTCAACACCCCTATTATTAAAAATATTGAAAGAGCTTGTTATGTTTTCATTAAAAATACCAGTACATCCGTTTTGCATTCTCAGGCTATTGCAACACTTATTTATTTTAAGTTTGATAGTTAAAATTGAGCTATAAATATGTTTCTTGTGATTGTATTTAACCTACATTTTAGTATATACTGGAAGTTATCTCAAAAAAGTTGTTTTTGGTTTGTTTAGTTCTTATGTTATGATCAGATGACTGCTTGACACTCGCTCCTTGCTGTAGATAATTTTCTTTCGAATTTGTTGATTGGACGAAGTCTCTTACTATCTCATTGGTTCAAACGGCCACGCGATTACAGATATTGACTCTGTAATCATGAGTAGAATTTCTTATGGATCAGGAACACGGAGTATGGACTACGGACATGGAGTCTGTGTCGGGGCCTTTAGAGTACTTAGTGGTTCGTAAGAGAGCTATATATATGGGTCTGGCCACAGATTCCTTAAGGCCCTGACACAGACTCCGTAAACTCCACATCCTTATAGTCCTTAATGGTTCTTAGAAATGGAAATCACATCTACACAGTTTATATCCGTAATCACGCGACCGTGCTTCAGGATATTTCTGAAATTGCTCAGTCCATAAAATTATTTTATAATTTTGCATTTGTTTCCATAGCAACAGATCCTTTGGCTGCCATTGGTGCTTTTATTTTGATGCGCGCGCACACTTCGGTGTGATTAGTAGTTCTTAGCAATCTGTATCGACTAGTCCTTAGAAAGTTAAAGTTGAGTCAACTTCTACGGAGTGGTAAGAACTAAGAAATTAAGGATATGAACTCTGCAGTGCAATCTATTAGTGTGGAGTCAATCTCTTACGGATTACTAAACACCTTACGGATACGAAGTATGTAGATAGGCCCTAATTCTTAAGTTCTTAGGCTATTACTTATCACTCTGCACTCTGTAGAGGTTGGATCAACTTTAACTTCCTACAATTATGACTATACGGACTACCATTCACAGTTAAGTACGCGCACATCAAATTTAAAACACCATTGGGAGTGAAAGAATCTGTTGAAATGGAATTGGAAACGTAAACATAACTCTACCACATGGCTCTAGTCAGTAATATATTTCTGAAAATCTATAGGCCGTGAGAATCCATAAAACTCGAAATACATTTTCTGGGAAATACCAAGTTCTCAGAAAGTGTGGCATCTATTTTATAGGTCCAACTTCTCATGGGTAGGCTATGCTTTGTACCCTTTGTACAACCAGATGATGCTACAAATTAAAAGCCCATATGTTAATGTTTAAGATAATTTTTATGATACAAACTTAACTTTCAAACCTTTAATCATTTATATATATTATTGTTTCCACCCAACTTAGCTAAAACCCAACCATTCATGCGTTCACTTAAAAATTTTGGTGACTATACACCCTATATCTGTCCCATATTAAGCGCATTTTCTTTGTCAAGACCTACAATATTTAAACATTTTATTGACTTTATTACACACACAAAAATATGAAGAATCGAATTACACCAAGATTGATAAATTTAAATTTTTAAAATAAATATTAGGTCTACAGTTAAACAAAACCCATCAATAACTCATGAAATTCACTTTCAGAATATAATTATTGACGATCGCGGGTTACTTACCATGATCCTGTGTGCTATAGGCCTACCTATGATCAGGCCTTTGAGAGAGGAGGTAGAGGGGCAAAATCCCTGGGGCTCGGGCACAAGGGGGGCCTGGCTAGCTTCGAGACTTTTACTTCTCAATTTGGAAGAAAATACAAACGTTTTAGTTAAACAGAAGAAAAGTGAAATATAATATGAAATCTAAATTAAGTACACTAAAGTATTAGCACTATTTAAATTTGAGTGGAAGAGCCATAAACAAGATTAAAGGTTACGCCGTTAAGGCTATTGAAATGTTGGTGAATAAGTAAAGCATCATAAAGTGATACACAAGACAAACATTACTAAATCTTCTCTGCAGTCCCTAAAGCTACTCAACAAAATAAAAGAACTCAATATTGTAAATTTATTTCCAAGTGTATGTGTCCTTTGCGCACATTCTGCACACTCCCAGTTTCTGTTGCTCAGGCAGAATGATCTTTTAGTGTGCTTAGCAGAATAAAGAACTGCTTGAGATCAACAATGGGTCAAAAAGGACTAAGTGATATGGGAACACTAACTCTCCATTGAATCAAGACTTGCATGGACATTGTGCATTAAAGCAATGGAAAGGGAGCTCGACAAAATTTTTGCCGCAGGGCCCTTGATGGCTCTCTATGGCAATGGGTACAGGGAGTACACAAAACAGTAGCAAAAGCAAGTCTGAAATTGTATGGTCATGTAATGAGGATGGAAGAGATGAAATATTAAGGGAAAAGATCGCAAGGGAGACCAAGAAAGAAATGGGAGGAACAGATAACAGAAAGTGTAGGGAGTAAGAGAAGGAGAATGAAAGGGATTAAGCGTGGAAGGATGAATGCATTTTACTAAACTAATCCGAACACAGTTGTTGATGAGGATGGTGATGATTATGATAAAGATAAATGTGGGTGGTCCTTATAATCAAACGAGTTTGACATGCCTGATCTAGTGAATACCGTATATATCCAAATCTAAGACAAGTTTTTTCTCCAAATTTGTAGCTTCAAATTCCAGGGGTCATCTTAAAATCACCAACTAAGGATTGGGTTTCATAAAAAGACAACAGTTTACATATCTAAATAATATTAATACAATAGTGCAGGGCTGCTTTTTCAACAGATTTAAATGTTTTTGCAGATTTTATAGGTATAGCACGGGTCACCGGATATCTGGTTATTTTAATGGATTTTCAGGCTTTTTTTTTTTGTTATCGTTAAGAATAACTACCTAGTTCTGGACCGATACGGATACTCAATACCCTTTGTATCGACTGGTATCACAATAATTGATACTATACACTAAACATCTCAATACCACTCTTTAGTATTCAACAGGGTTAACTTCTCAAATGGGTTGGGGATACTGATGGGCATAATCGAATGATTTTAATAAATGAATTGAACTTTATTTTGTTGTGCTGTTTATGATAACGTTTCCAATTACTTCACTAAGATATTTAAAAATCAGCAATTCACAATAATCAAAATGGATTTAAAAACAAATAATGAATTATCAAATTGTAACTTAGTTGATTCTTAAAACTTGGCCTCTATAGTGTTTGCCAAGTAAGCCGTGATGATACAACTAGAATCAATTTTAAACAAACAATCGATAAATTGATAATACATAGAGTTTACTAGACAATTTTAGCAATAACAAACTTTAGTTTTAATTCGAGAAACCCCACAAAATATCTAACTTAGGGATACTATTAATAAAATCATCATCCTTGATTAGACGTACCTAGATCATTGGTTTCAAAATAAGAATAAAGATGATTGTTTAATTATCACTTGGGCTTGGATGTTTATGACATATCATATTTTTAGTTTCACCTTGAATCTAATGCTTAATGAATTATAATTTTTTATGCAACCATGACTCCAAATATACATATTTTATTTTGAATTAAGTGCATATTTTGATCAGTTTTAAATTTTAGGTCATATTTACACAATTTTGGGGGCATCAAGTCATATTTACATTAAAATTACTTTAATAACTCTATTATATTTCTAATTTATATCAAACAATATATCCTTCGCATTTTATATTAATGTTATTACTTAGTAAGTAAGAATCATTATTTTGTTTTGCTTACTCAAAAGTGATTCACTATTCCTGACAATTTTAAGTAGTTTATATATATTTAAGAGATAACTTTTCTGGAGAAACCCAAGTAATAAGAACATCAGGAACTTAGCTATGGGCGGGGCCACTGACCGCTTCATGGAACTGTCCCTCCCCAAACCCATTGAATTCTTGTTCTGCTTGTAAAGGCTCTCCTGGTTATATTTAGTGTTTCTGTGAATTAGTTGTGTGCGTGTTATATCAATAACTAGAAATTTGTTGGATAACTTTTTTTACTTGTTTACCTTGATTTGAGGCATAATTTTAATAATATTCATCATCAATAAAATACATTTTTAGGGCATATTTGTTCATTTGTTGGTCATATAGTGGTATTTTTAAGGGCATATTTGTATGCATATTTCACGATTTTTAAGGTCATAAACATGCGAGCCTTAATTATAGCTATTTTTTTATGCTTGGCTGTCATGGCGGCTGAATTTTACAGAAATTTTCATCCGACGTGTTTATAGGTTAGATTTTTGTGACATGTGAAATATGTTTATCCTTTTATTTCTTCCTATCACTCTTTACTTTATATTATTTTATTTTCTGTATATCATTGAGAGTTAGTGATTAGATTTTAAATAGTCAACATATTTGTTTAGTAAGTAAAAAAAAACATTGTTAGCATTACAAAATAAGTCTACCATAATTATTATTTTCTTCATTCATGATTAAATAAATATCAATTTAAAAAAATCTGTTCAGAACCACTGAAAAACTAAGGGTTGCCTAAGAGTCGTAGTAGTTGTCTTGATTTGGGTAATTACAGTAATTATTAGAAGTGTTACAAATATTATAAATATAATAGGTTTCAGTTAGTTTTGATCTCTAAGCATCAAGACTACATTAAAATCATCAAAAGATGCATTATGTTACTGGTGATCAATAGTACCTTATAAAGTTTTAAAATTTTTAGATTTAAATCTTAATCTATGACAAAATTGTTATATTAGGAAGAAAGTTCAAAAAAGATGGATCAAGTTTCCTCTTTCAGGAAGTTGTGTTGTGCATTTCGCACTCCCTCCTGATGAATTCTAAAAGAATGAAACTAGTTCAAAGGATTGGGGGGTTAGGATATATTTTCTTCGAGGGGCAGTCATTACCTCTTATTCAGTGGTAGCAATGTAACGTGAGAACAGCGTTTTTTTAAATGTAAAAGCCATTTTGTGTTCATTCCCATTTATATATTTCTATCAATTTTTCTTGTACCTTCTTCTAAATATAACAAAATAATTCAATAAGTGAGAATTATTTCCTTAAAGGAATAAAAAAAATATTTTTTAAAAGTACATCATTATTGAAGAAGAGTTTTTTTTTGGGGGGGGGGGGGGGGGAA
>CABFWB010000422.1:132214-180779 GCA_902151455.1 Timema bartmani | reverse complement strand
GGTGGGGACTGACCTAGTGATCTAGGGGTAAGATGTCAGACTTCTGTGCTGGGGGTTCGGGGTTCAATCCTTGGTCCCGGCACAGATTTATCTGAATGCCAAACCCTTCCCTCGACTCTGACAAGACTTGTATTAATCACAACTTGTGAATGTGCAGAATGACCCACCGTGGTTCGGATCCCACGTTAAACTGTAGGTCCTCCATTTCATATCACAATCACCCTACAGTTACACATTAGCGTAAGTATATATAACCCGAATGGGTAGTAAGACGCGGTGTTGATAATGATAATAATAATGATAATAATAATTATAATAATAATAATTATAATGATGATAATAATAATAATAATGATAATAGTTTTATCTACAAACTTAAAAACTTAGAAAACAATACTTGACCTTAAAAGTATTCAAATATTTAATAAAGCCTTTCGGTACCAAGATACAGCAACTACAAGGTTACATAAAAAATCTGTAACAAATTTGATATACTTAGCTCATTACTAAATAATCATTCTTATTTGAATATAAGACAAAAAAGTATATCAAGTATAATATTTTTTTATATTGTTATCTAAATGTTGTTGAACAATATTTATTTACAAAAAAAGGGTAATATTTTGGAAGATGTGACTTTAATGAAAGAATTGACTTTTAACATTTTCATAAAACTAATTAATTAATGCTTTGTATTATTGGACATATAAGCAATATTAGTTTGTGTTTTTGAATTGTTTTCTTAATATAAATGTGTAATATTTTATTAGTTGAAAACTAACACACAATCTTACTTAGGATTTCTACCCCAACTCTAGGCTATATTAAAAGATACAAATTTTTGGATTCACTATCAAGACACTATGAATTGGGCCTACCTAATTTTATGTATCACCAGAATATTAAAGCAAAATTATATCAAAAAGAATAGTCTTCAGCACATATACTTTAAATATTTCCCAACATTAACTAAACATGCACACGCAAATATATAAATAAAAAACTACCTTTATGAATAACAAACTCAGCTGCATTTGGTGGTGGTGAAGAAAACCTCTTCCCGATATGGACCAATGTATCCTCTTTGACGCCAGTGGGAGATACTTGTAAAGGATCCTTGCCTTCAAAAAATCCAGACCAAGGAGAATCAAGCCAGTCTTTGTATTTGATATGAGTTTCTTTTCGAGCATTTTGGTAGGATGCTTCACAAATGCTTTCATATTTATCTCGAACATCCTGGGTTAACAAATTAATATGATTATAGGAGTACCTGAGTGTGTTGTGCCAATGTAAAATTGATTTTTTACTTTATTAAAATTAATGTAAAATGTATATTCTGTTTACCCTGAAAAGTATCATTCTTACCTTGATTGATTACACTATGGCCCTATCTGATAAGCTGCAACAAAGTGTAACAGTGTAAGGTGCGCTTGCTATCTTTCAGGGTAAACGAAGGTTACATTCACACATACAGAAGTTCACTGCATAATTGTTGAATATTAATAATAATAATAATAATAATAATAATAATAATAATAATAATAATAATAATAATAATTTCCTTTATTACAGTGCTGGCCAACAGTCGTAAGACCTATAACAGCTCAGCATTGAAAAGTACTCAAGTACCTTACAAATATATAATAATTACATGAGAAAATAAGAAAAACAATAATAGCTAAATAATTATATATGCAAAAAATAAATCAGAATATTGTACATTTAAATATTATAGGGGGAACCTCTACATGATAAATTATTGATATGGGAGTTCCTTAAATAGCTCTGAGTTTAACTTTTCTTTTATGATAGGAGTCGAATTCGACAAATCTAGAATTGGCGCTATGGATACATTGACCTATAGGGCTCACCTTATAAGAGCTATTGAGAAAAAATTATTTTTTTGATTAGGAGAAGCCGAGAAGGGATATGAATGCCTACATGATCAAGGGCAAATTTGCAAGAAATATTGCTATTGAAGATATTAAAAACAATAAGGGCATCACAATAAAGTCCACAAGAAAAGAGAGTTTTCAAATTCTGTCATAATCATAATAAGTCTGGTTAGTAAAGAATTTATCATAGCACGCAGCAACAAATTTTCTTTGAACATTTTCCAGCCTAAGAGAGTCAGTTATGGTAAAGGAATTCCAAGAGAACAGTAGCATATTCTAACTTAGATCTTACCAGGGCATAGTACAGACATAAAAAACAGTAAACTTACTTAAATGATGACGTAATAAATTTAATTTAATAAGTCCAAGTACTTTCAATGAGTGGGAAATTACATGGTCAACATGATAGTAGAAATAAAGTTTGTTATCAAGGAGGACACCAAGATCATTAATACAAAGGATGCAAACTATGTTTTCACTGCCTCAATTTATAAGTAAAAAAGAAAGGATTAGTTTTCCTAGTAAAAAATATAGATTTGGTCTTAGATTTATTAATAGACATTCCAGTTTCAAAAGACCATTGTAGAATACCATTTATATCATTTTGTAAATCTATACAATCTGCAAGTGAGAAGACAACTATGCATCCAAGGTCAACAGTTATGAATCTTAAGCGGTGAGTGGAAATGAGGGGGAGGAAGGGAGAAGAAAGTAGCTTGCCTCCGTTTACCTTTTAAATTGAAGTGACGACCAGGACTATACCACATGACAATTATGCAATTAAATTTTAGGTTAGGTAATAAATAAAATGATTGAATATTAGGAAAATGGTAGAGCACAAATAAAATGTAAAAACACTGACACATATTTACACACACTTCAATATTTCGATGCTATTATAGCATCTTCCTCAGGAAGTAGTAGTAATAAGACTAAACAGGATGTTGTCTTCAGTGATGCCAACTTGTTTGGTATGGATGAAAACTTCTCTGGTGGAGATGAAATTCTCTGAATGTTTCTCTATTACTCTATGGAGGGTAGATGGTGCTGGTGTAGCCTCTGGGTTGAAATTAGCGAATATTTAGGTTGGGTGGTTTTCTAGACTTTGTGATCCATTGATGTGCCAGTTCCCAAATTCCTTACTGAGATATATTACATTGTGTCTTGTTAAATGATTTTAACACCTTGATAGTGTAGCAGTCCTCAAAGTTGAGGTTATGATTGGAGGCGTGTGCTGATACTGGTTTTTCTGTATTATGGATTTTTGTGTCATGGTGGTGTCCATTCATTCATTTAACGAGAGTGTCAGTGGTGAGGCCAACACATTGTGCAGTACATTGTTGGCATTCTAATTGGTAAATTAGGTTACTGGACTTACATGTGTGACTGCCTTCATAGTATAGATGGAGTTGGTGATGTTGCTAGTGAAAATGGCTGCTGGATGATGTATTTGGCAGGTTTTGCAAGCTGTTTTGTTACAAGGCTGAGAGCCTTGTTGTGGATGAATGAAGGTTGTGTCATTTTCAGTTTCGAGTTTAGGGTGTACCAGAAGATTTCTAAGTGATGGAGGCTGATTATACACAAGGACTGGTGGTTTTTTGAGAATATTGTTAGTACGGCTGGATGCTTCCAATATGTGAAAACCTGACGCTAATATTTTGTTTATCTTTTTTGGCTTGAGTATTACTTAGTCACTAGAGGTTACTATACTGGTTTTTCAGGTTTGGGTGATTTGTGGAGTTTCAGCTAGTCCACGTAGGTTATTAATGAGAGGTTTAAGGTATTCTCTCTCTGCAAAGGCTTCTTGAAGGTATTCAAGGTGGTTTTGAAGACTGTCTGGATCGGAGGAGATGCGGTGAGCCAGTATGGCAAGATTGTATGAGATGGATATTTTAGTGTTGAATGGATGGCAGCTATCAAAATGCAGATATTGTTGTCTATTAGTAAGGGTGTACGTAGGCAACGTTTTAAATGCGAAGCGAAGCTTGAAACTTGCGAATAAAAGTCGAAGTTGAAGGTCTATATTAATAATTAATGCACACAGGCTTACCGATAAGCTTAGTAAATTATCAATAAAGTTTTAATATTTACTTACATCGTGGAGCTGATAAAATTATTTTGTAAACTTTACATCTGCATGCCTTTTTATCTGGATTTCTATGATAATAATTATAAATTAAATTCTGTTTTTGTTTCCCACTTCCGAATCAGCCATTTTGAATAATAAAGAAAACGCGAAGAAGCTATGAAAGTCTTCTGTGACAAAATGCACTCGTAAATTGGTCACAGATAATTTCAAAGAGATAGAATATTATGGACTAAACATTAGACGCAAGCTGGGATGATAGTACAACTAAGGCGATTTCTCTGCTTCATACCAGTGACCTTGGTGTTATTTCTTTATATGTATTTTTATTTTTTACAAATTTATGTTGGCGATAGTGAATATAATATATTAACATTTACTTACCCACTTTTGATCTATGCTTACGTTTTGGTATTTAAATTACCAGTCGGTGTTACAATTAAGTTTAATAACAGTTTTAAAATCATCAAATATTGAAATATGTGATATTTAGCAAAATAAAATTAAATCGTTTGGTAATTTATTGAAGTTTTATCCTTCCTTTGAAATTTTTCGGATATGCGAAGGTTATAGTTGATGTCAAAGTCGAAGCTGAAGGAGATTTGACCTTCGACTTTGAATTCGACTTTTTGAAGCTTTGCACACCATTATCTATTAGTGGGTTTAAGATGTGCCGAGATTTTGAAGTGGCCATCTGACAGCATAATGTCCATCAATAAATGTTGCCTGGTCGTGGGATTGATTTGAGGTGAACTTCAGAGCCGAAAAAGAGTTCAGGTAGTTTAAAATTAGGGTTAGATTGTCTTGGCCAGCTGTCCACACCATAAATATGTCATCGATGAAGCGAAGCCAGCAAAGTGGTTTGTTGATTTGGCGGTAAAGACATTTTTTTCCAGTTTGCCCATGAAGAGATTGGCATATGAAGGTGCCATCCTTGTACCCATCGCTGTGCCTTTGGTTTGAATGAAGATCTGATCCATGAATTGAAAGTTGTATAAATTTAGTGAGATCCAGAATAAATGATGATGTAGGTGTGGTATTGATCGGAGGCTTGTTGAGAAAATGTTCCACTGCAGCCAGGCCATGAGTTTTTGAAGGAAATGATTGGTGTCTTTGATGTGGGATGGTAGTCCGGTAACAAATGGTTGCATCTGTAGGTCGACATAGGCTGAAATTCTTTCTGTAAGTATTGCGCAGCTGTAGACAATAGGCCTTCCTGGTGGTTGTATGGTATCTTTGTGAATTTTTGGAAGCATATAGAGTTTTGGCGTTATTGGGTTTTTTGGTAGAAGAATCTGGACGATGGGTGGAGAAGGTTTTGTCGCTTGGTCTCTTCAGTGATGAGTTCTTGAAGCTGGTTGGCAAATTTTATATTGGGATCATATTCAATTTTTCGTTATGTGGACGAGTTCGAAAGCTGTCTGTGCGCTTCCGTTATGTAATCATCCTTGTTCATTACTACTGTCGTGGATCCTTTGTCGGCTAGTAGTATTAGGATATTCTGATTTTGTTGGACGGATTTTATGGCTTGGCGGTGTTCACGAGTTAGGTTGTGGGTTATGGGTAGCGTTTTGTAGAAATTTTGATCCAAGACTTGCTGAAGTATAAAGTTAATATACATTTTAATCAGGTGATCAGCTGGTAATGGAGGGGGTCCCAGTCGGAAGGGGGTGAAAAATTGCTTAAAAGCTGGTTTGTTGTAGTTGACTTGGTTGGTTTGTCGGTTGCAGAAATATTTGATGTGGTTGGTTTGTCAATGGCAGAAATGTTTGTCAATGGCTGAAATGTTTGATGTGGTTGGTTTGTCGGTGGAGGAAATGTTTGAAAAAAAGTGTCTAAGCCTCAGATTTCTGACGAAGTTTAGAACATCCTTAGTCAGCTCGAAGTTGTCAGGACGTTTGGTTGGACAGAAGGTTAGGCCTCTGGATAGAACTTCTTCTTCCGACTTGAACAATTGGTGGTTGGATATATTAAGAACCGGTGAAGTTTTAACTGTTACTTGTGGTGGTGGTGGTTGTATGGGTTGTCTGTTGGGTAGTTTGGGCAGGGATCCCATAAGGGTGACTAGCCCTAGTAGGCTGGCTACACTGGGTTTCAGTGAGATAAAGTTTAGATAATTTATTCAGTATGATGGACGAATAGCATCAAAATATTGAAGTGTGTGTAAATATGTGTCAGTGTTTTTACTTTTATTTGTGTTCTACCATTTTCTTAATATTCTATCATTTTATTTATTACCAATTGTTTTTGCTCAATGCACTTTATTTTATACATATTATTGCAATGAAATTTTATAAACCAATTTTTGGACTTAAAAAACAGAGTGCTAAGTGGCGAGTGGTAA
Organism: Timema bartmani; assembly: GCA_902151455.1. Lineage (NCBI taxonomy): Eukaryota > Metazoa > Arthropoda > Insecta > Phasmatodea > Timematidae > Timema > Timema bartmani. The sequence goes on along the minus strand of CABFWB010000422.1, from coordinate 174,454 downwards.
AGACCATGTGGTATAATATCATAATCATGTGAAAACCTTTTAAATTAATATAAGAGTTAGATAATATAATAAACATACCTTCACTTCTTCAGGAGTGACCACTCCTTCACTGGTGAGTTTTTCTGCATATTTATCAAGAGCAGGTTTAGTATTTTTTATCTTACGGTACATAAGAGGTTGTGTGAACATTGGTTCATCAATTTCATTGTGTCCATTTCGACGATAGCATACCTAAAAGAAATAATTATGTTTTATTGTAATTAAAAATATATTAAACAGTATATGCACATTAATGGATTATTTAAATTAACTAAAAATTTTTACACTTATGTACCTACTATATGGCATTAGGAAATCTAAAGCTAATTGCTGCACTTAAAAAAGTATGTCACCTATCTATTCAGTTCACCTCATTTCAACCTCTCTCTTTCAGGTCGTCTCAAGTTATCCTCCCATTTGTGTTTAGGTCTTCCCAATAGTATCTTTTTATTGGGTTTGCAAGTCAATACCCTGAACACAGTTATCTAGATTCTCCTATAAATGATGTGATGTCATGTTGTATTCTCACTTTTTTCTAATTATTTGCAGAATAAAAAAAATCTATTTTGTTGAAATCCACAATAATGATTACCAATTATTTCACCTGCATATGGTGTCAGTCTCATTAAAATTAAACTATATACATTTTTTTAGCAAGTGTTAGTTGTAAGATACTTTTAAAGTCATTACACTTAGTTTTATCTCCCTTTATGAAAATTGGTATTATAATACTTTCCTTCCATCCTTGTGGTAATACCTCATAGTTCAATTTTACGGGACATAGCAGTTTATGACTTTATATTACTAACATTTCACCACCTCCTTTATTAACTTTTTTTGGAAATGAATCTAAACCTTGAAATTTATAATTCTTTAACTTCTTAATAGCTTGAATTCACTAATAATATGCTATGGGACTAGTGGTTTGGCGGTATGGATTTTGATACCCTCATTAAATTTGGTCCTTCATGAACATTCAAAATATGCCTAAGTGGTAGTTTCATTTAATCATAGCATCATTTGTGACTGCCATTATCATATACTAAATTGGCGATGGTCTGTTAACTTTTCCTATAACTGTTAATAGCTAGACAAGGTTCCCTGATTTTCTTATTTTTGCTATTTCTTCTAACTTGCTAAATTTACCCTTTAAATAAATTCTCTTTTTTGTTTCTGAATATAGCACTGGCCTTCCTTCTTGCATTACTAGATGAGTATAAAATCAATTCACTAGCACTTTCTAACCAATGTACTTTTGCTTCCCCTCTCCCGTCTATTAATTATGAGCATTCAATGTCAAACCATGGCTTCAATCTTACTCTTTTTTGCATAGACTTACGCCACTCTTTGATGCACCTACATACTTGCCAAATTTTAGAAATCAGAATTAGGAAAACTTTTGAGAAGATATGACAAAAAAAAACTTTATATTTTCTGGGTTTGTCACGTGTTTCACACTTTTAACATGTACCATTACATCCATTCTCACGCCATGTGATATGTTAATATCGCAAAGGCAAAATGTACAATAAGCAAATATATCTCCCTTTTGAGACTTATTTTATATGGAAAATCGACAGTATACTGATACATGAATGATGAGAGTTTTTTAAGTCAAACTATCACAAAAGAACACACTGACCTATAAACACTTCATGATTTGTGCCGAACACAATTTAAACTGAGAGAAATTGAAACACTTGGACAAACAAAATAAATAATATGCGTGTTAAATACGAGACATTACAGTTCACAATATATGAAACATTACAGATCGCAAATACTTTAACACAACAGCAACATTTTTAAATATATACTTCAACCATATATTAATTTTGTTTAACACAACCATCTTAAATGCAAACCATAGAAATCAAATATAAGCTAGATGATGAAATTTATCTCGACACACAATATCAATATATGCACATGCAGCTATATCATTGGTCATGAAATACCTATCGATTCATTGATATGATATATGTTGATATAATAGATACATTTTCACGGCGCGCAAAACCAAATCTTAAGTATATAGATAATTGTAAAAAATTATATTTGTATGTAAAATTGTAAAAGACAGCTATTTTCGTACATTTTATCAGAAAATCGTAAAAAATTGGCAGGTATGCATTTATAATATTATTTCTGACAATTTCCCACCATTTCACTGGATTCATATTTTAATGACTATCCTGTGAGTACTCTTAAGGAATTAAACCGATTTACAATTTCAATTTGATTTCTATTCCTACCTTCCCTATTCGTCAGTTTTTCTACATTATATCCTGTCCGATTTCTCTTTTTTGTTACCGACAGATGTTCCCTAAGTTTTTCTATGACCCAATAGTGGTCTGAATTGTAATCTACGACCCTGTATGACTTGACATCCAGTAAGCATAAATGACTTCTAAAGCACTCTTTCTTCCCTATCATACATTTAAGTCATCTATCATGTCAAGATATCCTAATGGGGGACTATTTTATCTCTGGAATATTTTATCCCTGAAAGAGCCATTTCTTGATGGATTTCTTTTTTTACAGTGAGAGCTCCTCACGCCCACACACACCCATCAAGCTGAAGAACCATCCATATTAGCTGTCTGCGAGTGCTTATTCAAATATAAATGATTTTAACAAAAAAAAAAATGTATATATACTATGGCCAAAGTGAATAAAAGGTCACTATGAAAATTTACCTGGTATTATGCAAATTGACCAAAGCAGTCGGGAAAACTGATATATATATATATTTGTTAATTTATAATTTTGACCGGGCAGTACGCATAATGCTCCACACCCTCTGAGCAATATGATTTTTTAATAATATTTTTTATTTAATTATCTGTAATAGTTTGTTCTTTCTATATACAATAAAAAGACTAGTTAGGTTAGTTTGGTTGAGTTAGTAAGGATATGCTAGTTTGGTTGGTTAGGATAGGCAAGTTAGGTTAGATAGGTTGGATTAGTTAGGTTAAGTTAGGTGCTGATTGGCTGGGACATGATCGGACGTTACTGTTCCCACCCTGCCAGTGCCGTAGTACTGCACTGTTTTTCACATAGTCTGAAGAGTGTGGAGCATTGTGTGTACTGCCCGGTGAAAATGGTAAATTAACATATATTTATAACTTTGCCAGACTGTTTTTTTTGGTCACTATGCATAAAGCCGGGTCATTTTTCATAGTGACCTGATTAATCACTATGTCCATAACATATATATCAAGAAAATTTTAGCAAAAAAAAATCTAAAAACAAAGAAAATTATTTTTCCACGCACTTGTACACATATTAAAGTTAATTAACATGTAAAGCGATACTTTGACTTTAACGCTTCGAGTTTCGTCACTTCACTCTTTTGTCAAGATTTCAATTACAGCCACAATTCCAAATTTTGCCACTTGCTTCACTCTTTCGTCTTTGAATAGAAGTCATTCAGTGTGCACGTTTTTTTAAAATTGTCTGCAGTGAATCTCTTATATTTTAGATTAAACATATTAAAATTACTTATTGCTATGATTAAAATAACCAAACTATTCATACTATATTATTTTTGTGGTTATATTGTAAACAGTTCATAAGAGTATAATGACAGTGTTCATATCGTGCTTAGGTGTTGTACACATTATCAAGTGTTAGATAGTTCTATACTTGGACTTTCATCAGTGTTTTGGTCCCTGACCCATTGAAAGAGCGAGTTATTACTGTATAATATAGTTATGACTCATTATTTTTAGAGATAATTATGATGAACATGGCCTTGTAATGAAGAAACATAAAATTATTTCTACTAAAAATTGTGTATACTAAAAATTTAATAAAAAATATAAGCCAAAATTAACTTTGCAAATGGAATTTGAAACAATATTTACTAAAAATTATAATAATACAGTGTAGAAACACTATACAATAATGTAAAGTAAGTGATAGTGAAGGAAGCCAACCTGAAAGGATAGTTAGGTTAGGACTAGGTAGGAATAAACACACTCCTCTCTTCATGTCTTCTTGCATTTTTCAAACTTCCCACTTCTTCACACTTTCACAGTTACACATTGTTTTAAATTTTTGGAAATATTATGAGAGAAATAAAAAAAACATAAAACACTAAGAAGGATACTATATGGAATTACATGCTAGAAGAATTTGAAATACCGGTATAGCAAACGCAAAAAAGAATTTTATATGTAAATTACATGCTAGAAGAATTTGAAATAAAATCCAGTTGTGTTTTATGTGTATCCTGATATGAAAAAGGAATATTTCCGAAAATTTAAAACAATGTGTAACTGTGCAACTGTGAAGAAGTGGGAAGTGTGAAAAATGCAAGAAGAAATGAAGAGAGAAGTGAGTTTGTTCCTATCTAGGCCTAACCTAACTATCCTTTCAGGTTGTCTTCCTTCACTATCACTTACTTTACATAATTTTAGAGTGTGTTTAAACTGTTTTGCTATACATTTCAAAGCCATTAGGCAATAATTGATTTTATTATTTATTAAAATTATAATTCAAAGAGGCACTTGTATACACATGATAAACTATAACTTACAATGTCTATGACGACGTCCTTGTGAAAAGTGGCTCTCCACTCAGCTGCAATCTTACACACATGCATTACAGATTCAGGATCATCAGAGTTGACATGGAATATAGGAGCATTTACGACACGAGCTACATCTAGAAAAAAAATTGTAAAAATTAGAAAAAGGGCGGTGACATAATTTAGGCAGATAATAAATAGATTGTGTGATAAGTAGAGACACGCAGAAGGTGAGGTTATTTTTAGGGGAAAAGTGATGTTATTTTTCTAAAAAAGCAATGATATTAAAAGCTGAAAGTGATATTATTTATGTAAATATGATTTGAATTAGTATTCAATTAAAAAACTAGGAAAAACTGTCTCCATTTTTCCTTCATATTGTGTATTTAACTATTCATTAACATATTTGGAGAAAAATAAAATTTAAATATGTACGAAACATTTCACTCTTAGTAATATCAAACTCCATATTTTGATATCATTACCCTGAGTCTTATGAATAGCAATATCGAAATAATCGATTATCAAATTAGATTTAGACTAAAAGATAATAACAATGAAACATGTCCCCATAGAAGACTAAACTATTATCAAATAAAGAGAAGGGAATAAAAATTAGATGATTTAATTTTGCCAAACATGATTGCCTGTAGCAAGGTCAATATATATTAATTTCCTTGATTGAACCAAACATGAAAACTTTTAAAGGCTGAAAACAAAAAATCCATATATCAAAACTTGAGTATCTTAATGTGTAAAAGTAGAAATCGTGATTTTTAATGTTAACCTAAGAAAAAAAAAGCCTAAATATCCTGAAAACATTCATTATTCCTGTGTTCCGTTTTATACTTATAAAATAAGAAAAAACTTATACTATCCTTATAAACGGCAGTCCTGGCATAGCACAATTGCCAGTTTTACCACATTGAAAATTAAATTTCATGATGTGGTATTTGCCAAATTACAGATAAATTGTGTTTATTTAGAAAAAAAAAAGCTTAGATTCGTGTTATTCATATGAAAATAGTAGAATTAATGTTAATATTCATTTCATCGCAAATGCAAATTTTGCATGTCCCTAGTGATAAGGTATGATATAAGAATGGTAGTGATAAAAACAATCAATAATTTTTTATAAGATGTTATATTTACCAAAAATTCTGCATACATCAGGATTGATAAACTTTGTAAATGTACAAATTCCCTGATTTTTCCGGTTTTACAGAGAAAGCAACAACATTTTTTTAGAGAATTTTATATGCAAATCTATGGTTTTAAAAATTGTATTATTTTCACCAGGAACACTAAAATCAACAATAAATTAAGTATGTTTGGATTAGATATAGTAGCTATACAAGAGGTTAGATGGTCAGGAGATGGTAGGGTAGAATGAGGCAAGTGGGTATTTTTTATGGAGGGAAATGAATGCTATTAGTCAGACAATACGTTCTTAACATCTCACTTGCTGTCAAGTAATGTAAAACTCCGAATATAAAAAACAATGGTTTTACTGATTGTTCTCCATAGTTGTAACACATGATCACTTATATTATAATCATACAACCATAAACATTTTATTGCACAATTTTAACACGTGTAATAAGCTATAAAAAGTGATTCAATCGACCTCAAAAAATCATTACAGTTCACGAGTTATAAGGTAGTATAACGAGACATAAGTCATGTGCAAGAATGACATTTTACTTCGAGACATTTTCGGGCTGGAAATAACGATTTCCCGCAAGTACAGGATGGGAAATGGGAAAAAATTTAAAAATAATTTTCAGATTTGTTTTTTAGTTTAAACTTAGCTTAGCCATTAATTCCATTAAAAAAAATTTGGATAATTTCAATGGAGTTAAATGTAGTGTTAGATGTCAAAAATAGTTTAAATAATAAGGAAAAAGGGCAAAAACTCTGATTCGGTGTCATTAACACTAATTGGTAAGAACAATAAAATTACCTTCTGTTAGAAACTCACTGAAACTTATTGCGTGAGGTTGGCGAGACTGGTGATTACAGGCGAGAGACAGGACCAGTGCGTGAGATGGTGGTGGGTAGACGTGAATAAGGCGTGTGCGAGTTAAGGTCTTGAAAAAGGGTTGTGTTCGTACATGTGCGTAGCACAAGTTATGCTGGATCACCAAGTGTGCAATAACTAGACCATTTGTGGGTACAACAAATCAGAAGTGGGATGGACACAAAAAAAAAAAAATATATCAATTGCTTCGTTAAACGCGTAACCGGTATCCCTTGTGCTTAATGGCGTAAAACACCTGACGCGTTATCTAAGTTTGTGCTAAACAATCGTAAATTTCATTAAAGTATATGTCTTGAATTTAAATAGTAATATTAACGAGTTGCAATTGCAAAAAAAAATATATATAATAATAATAATAAACAAATTGTCATGGATGATGAGCGATAAAATAAGACTTGAAAACGTGGGTACGCCGTAGTCGCCATCTTGCTAGTGTGGAAAATATTTAAATAATTTATATATATGTATCTTGAGTTACGAGTGTTTGAAAATGAACAAATTGTGATTTAAATTCCAATAGATCTTCAAAAATCAAATAAAAAAATGCAACAGCAAGACCAAAACGATTTGGAGGAAGGAGCTATAAGCCATGAGGAGGTAGTGGCAGAACATCAGACGGACTTGGTTATGTCTATGCAGGATGTTCTGAACCTAATTTTGGAAAGTAACTGCCAGCGTGACCAAATTCTTTTTGAAATGATGAGATCACAACAACAGCAAATACCAGAACCAACTTATAGTATAATGTCTGACTTAGCGAAAACCATCCCCTATTTTGATGGTGAGTCATCAGGAATGAACGCGTCTGAGTGGCTAAAAATAATCAACAACACGGCAGAACTCCATAAATGGCAGAATCCATTCAAGTTAGAGTCTGCTAGGACTCACCTCATAGGTGCAGCTCAACATTGGTATCGATCTCGTCTATCAGAAATAGTCAGTTGGGACCAATTCGAACGTCAATTTCGACAGACCTTTGTGGGAACTTTAAGCCTCCCAGAAAAATTTGAACAAATGAAGAACCGTGTGCAAGACAAAAATGAAAACACGCATTTTTATTTTCATGATAAAGTGCGGCTATGTAAGGCCCTGGGATTAGAGTTCACAGACACTAAGAAACAACTTGCAATTGGCCTGTGGTCACGTGAATTAAGTACTCTCGTCATGAGCAAACACCATGAGGACCTGGATGACCTCCTTCATGACATAAGGGATTTCGAAGAAGTGAATGCACAGCGATCAAAACGTGTTACAGATCGTCCTGGGAAACAGGTTTCGTGGAGATCAAATGAGCAACCTAGGCTTGGCCTACAAACCGGAAGTGACATGACCAGCTCACAAGAGATTAGTCAAGCAAGAGGCCGACCATATAGAAGTGAAATAAAGCATGAGCGGCCAGATTCAGTGTATTATCAAAATGAAAAACGGGAGCCACGTTGTTTTAATTGTCAAAAATATGGACATATTTCTCGAGACTGCTCGGAGACAAGAAGACCTATAAAATGTTTAGCTTGTGGCCAAGAGGGCCATACCAGGCGTTTCTGTACTAATCGAAACAGGCAAGTGGAAGAACATATTCAAATCACTAGCACCGAGAAGAACATAACTGCAGATTTGGAGAAATACCTGAAAGAAGTTAAGATAGGACCTGTATCATTTATGTCGTTGATAGACACAGGCAGTTCATGTTGCACAATACAAGCCACAGCAGCCATAAAGTCTGGATTGCCAATTCAACCTTGTAAAAAGAGTTTACATGGGTTTGGGAACACAGAAAATGTGATCACTTCATTGGGTAGAATAGTTTCGGATATATCTATGGATAGTGCAGTAGGGGGTGATGTGGAGATGCTGGTTGTCCCAGACAATGCACAAAGTATTGAGGTCATCATCGGAAGGACTTGGACAGAACTGCCAAGTGTGGCATTTGTTAAGTTAGGAGAACATTTAGTTGTCGGAAATGCCGACGAAGATCCCTTCAAGAAATTAAATCTACCAATATTGACAAAGGATAAACCAATTAAACTGCGGACACTATCAGCCAACAAATTGCAAGGGAATAGCATTAATTTTGTTCAAGTCGTGTCAAATGTACCTCGAGACGGCCAGCTAATGTTTGGTGGCGCTGTTTATAAGCCAGATGAGAACGGGGAGTTCTCCATACAAATCATAAATACAAGTACTGAAGAGAGGTACATGAAGAAAAATGTCAGTGTGGGTCGTGGTGAATTAGTGAACATAGTGGATGTTGACCTATATAGGCCTACACAACATATCAATGACAATGGCTCAACACGTAAGATTATCGGGAGAGAAGACCTCCTTATTGATGATTGTGCTAACGAACAAGACATAATCTCATTAGTGAATTTGGTGAATGAGTTTAGTGATTGTTTTGCTTCCAACCTGTCAGAGTTAGGATGTACTGACTTGACCAAAATGAACATAGTTGAGGCCCCTGGCAGCAAACCGGTTGCATGCAAACCGTATCGAACGAACATACAAGAAAAGGAAGCTATCAGAGAAATAGTCAAGGAATGGAAGGATCACGGCATTGTGACGGAAACTAAGTCGCCATATGCGAGTCCGGTGCTACTGGTAAGAAAGAAAACCGGAGAAAATAGACTGGTTGTTGATTATCGACGGCTAAACCAACAAACCATAAGGGATAGATATCCATTACCCCACATTGACGACCAATTTGAACAACTTTCTGGTAGCAAGGTGTTCACAGTACTTGACTTAGCCCACGGATATTTACAAATTCCTTTGACTGAGGAGGCGAAGGAGAAGACTGCATTCGTTACACCAGAGGAAACAGGTCAATTTGAAAGAATGGTATTTGGTTTGACTAACGGACCAGCCGAGTTCCAGCGTGTGATGAACCGTGCATTAGGTGGATTACGAAATACAATAGCGATGTGCTACTTGGACGACATCCTAATCCCCGCAAAACATTGGCCAGAAATGCTAGATAGATTAAGACTGGTCTTCGAAGCCTTGAGACGGGCTCACCTTACATGCAAGCTAAGCAAATGCGAGTTTGGGAAGAAGACCATTGAGTACTTGGGGTTTGTGATTAGAGAAGGCACCATACAACCCGGGGCACGTAAGTTATTGGCAATCAGCGAGTTTCCCAAGCCCAATTCTGTCCATGAGGTAAGAAGGTTTCTAGGGCTCACTGGATTCTTCAGACGGTTCACACCTCGCTATGCCGAAAGAGCTGAACCACTCAGTCGCTTATTAAGGAAAGATTGTCAGTATATGTGGGACGAAGAGCAGAATAAGGCATTTGAAGACCTCAGGACTACTCTCATCCAGGAGCCTGTGCTTAAGCTTTACGATCCTAATGCAGTCACTGAACTACACACAGATGCAAGTGCTCAGGGGTTGGCTGGAATGCTCCTACAGGAAGGTGTAGATGCTCGTATGCACTTAACATACTGTGTGAGCAAGAAAACTACAGATGCGGAAGCTAATTACCACTCAAGCAAACTTGAATTAATGGCTATAGTGTGGTCCATGGACCGCTTGAGACAATTCTTGCTAGGCATTAAATTTACAGTGGTGACTGATTGTCAAGCATTAGTTTACATGAATGGAAAGCGAACGACCAACCCACAGATTGCTAGGTGGTACAATTTGATACAGGAATATGACTTTGAGGTAAAACATAGACCAGCTGAGAAGATGGCCCACGTGGATGCCATGAGCCGTGCACCAGTGAGCTGTGAACAAGATACTATGGCAGAAGTGATTAGTGATAGGTGTGAGGTGTTTTTAACCCTATCTGTTGAGGATCAAGTACTAGCAATGCAATATAGTGATCCAGAATTAAGGGATATTATGCGCATACTTAAATTGCCCCAACAACACAGAAATAAAGCTGAGCATAACAAGGTAGTTGATTTGGAACTTGTAAATGGGAAAGTGTGCAAAATTGAGAAACATAATCAGCAGACATCCAAACTTTTTGTTATCCCTAAAGTGATGAGAAAAAGTCTTACTGTTAAATTTCATGACTTGTCTGGACACTTCGCAGTTGACCGTACTGTTGCTAAGATAAAAGAAAACTATTGGTTTCCTGGCATGAAACGATATGTTAAGCATCATATAGCTCACTGCTTTGAGTGCCTCTTGAGTAAGGTCCCAGGGGGACGAAAAGCTGGGCTGCTTAACCCAATACCTCCAGGCACTCGTCCTTTTCAAATAGTGCACATCGATCATTTAGGACCTTTTCCACGAAGCTCAAAGGGTAATTGTGAACTACTTGTAATCGTGGATAACCTGACAAAATCTGTGCATCTCTATGCAGTGCGTGATACATCCACCAAAAGTGTATTGAAGTGCCTTGATCTTTTTTTTGATGAGCGTGGTCTACCTGAGAAAATAATCAGTGACCGAGGAACGTGTTTCACTTCACATATATTTGAAGAATTTTGTGTTTCACGTGGAATATATCATGTACTAAACTCTGCCAGGCACCCCCAAGCCAATGGGCAGGTAGAACGAGTGAACCGAACCTTGACACCAATGATATCTGTGTCGTCCCAGCGAGCAGACTTAAAGGACTGGGATAAGAGTTTGAAGAAGATTGAACGTGACCTCAACACTGCTATCAACAAGACGACGGGAATATCACCCTTTGAGGCACTTCACGGGTATCGACCTCGGCACCACGATGGGGCACTTAGGAGTCTCACCGACGTACCTGGAAACAGCACGTACCAACCGCCCGCAGAAATACAGGAAACAGTACGCAACAAAATCATGGCAGAACAGCTCCACCAGAAGGCATATTTTGATAAGAGAAGGTATACTCATCCAAGTTTTGACATTGGAGAAGTGGTGATGATGCGACGTTCACCAGTGCATACTGGCGAACCAACAAAGGGGCAGTCAAAGTACAGAGGTCCTCTTGTGGTGTTGAAAGTGTTCCCAGATGGCAACACTTATCGAGTTAGTCAATTGACAGGAGATGTTAAACAGAAGCACTATGCCACCACTGCGCACGTTTCTCAACTCAAGTCATGGGGTAACAAAGACAAGATTGATGATGGTGAACCTGTGAGTGATGAGTCAGAAGATGATAGGTCAAATGGAGCGGAGCTGAAGACAACCAAACCTGATAGCAGTCCTGTGACATCTTCAGACAGTTCTGATGTTGATGAAACTGGAAGAGACCATGACAACCCACGGACTCGACCTATTCGAGAAAGGCGTCTGCCCAAGTACCTAAAGGATTTTGTCACCGGAGTGTTGTGATTAGTATGACATTGTGTGCCAATGTCTATACATTGTATATATCATCATCTAGTAATAAGATAGTTTAAGGATTAATTGACAGTGTATTTGTAAATTACATGTGTGAACAGACTTCATCGAGGACGATGAGTGCTACAGGATGGCCGAGTGTTAGAGACTCACTGAAACTTATTGCGTGAGGTTGGCGAGACTGGTGATAACAGGCGAGAGACAGGACAGTCAGTGCGTGAGATGGCGGTGTGTAGACGTGAATAAGGCGTGTGCGAGTGAAGGTCGTGAAAAGGGGTTGTGCTCGTACATGTGCGTAGCACAAGTTATGCTGGATCACCAAGTGTGCAATAACTAGACCATTTGTGGGTACAACACTTCTGTAATCTTATCAAAAAAAGAAAATGAAAAGATTCTACACACTCTATATTTGTATATTAATTTATTTTTAAATTGTAAGTTTCCCAAATAAAAACTTAATATTTTGTCCAACAAATAATGAGTAAGATTTTTGTAAATAAATAAACTAGGTCTAATGCAACTATTATAATTGTGTATTTTTAATCAAACATTTTTGGTATAAGTATATATAAATTCTAAAACTATATTTTAAGAGTGATTAAAATAGTTCTTAAATAAACAAACTCATGGTATGAATTTTAATAAACATTTACACAGTAAAACAACAAAATATTCAAACTAATCTGAATAAATACGAGTGAACTACAATCTTGTCATAAGAATAACAAAAACATTTCTCAAATGAGCCAGTGTGTCAGGTTATATCTTGCGTTTTAGTTACAAAAGTTTTCACAAAAAGCGCTGTTGGAATTCAAAAATATTAGCTTATCCAACTATTATTAACTATGGCATAAAAGCAAATGGATAACATTACAAATAATAACAATGTATGTAATAGACGTGTTTACACAAATAAGTGTTTTGAAGGTGAATTTTGTTCATTATTCAATGTTTAAACGCCACTTTCATCATTATTTTGAGCCAAAAATAAGTTTTTCTGTCTTAAATCTATTCAGGGATAGATATTCAATTTCCATCAGTGTGGTTATGTTACTTAATGGCACTCAGTTGTTTTGTAAGGAGCTACCAAATAAAAGCGACTGAAGTTTAGTGTGTCACTCTAATTAACAGAAGATAAGGATAATTTAGATCAAATAAATTATTAATATTTTTTAAGGAAATTCAATAAAAACCTGAATTTGATAGCCAGCCCTTAGTTGTAAATTTTTTATATGTTTTCCTGAAAAATCTTGGGAAATATTGTTTATCGTCAGAATTTTGGGAACAACTATTTTCCCGAATTTTATCCCAGAATTCGGGATCCCACGTAGCCCTACTAGACATTTAAATGAGGTGTATAGAATGAAATATTTATAGTATTAATGATTTAAATATTAATAATAATCATTATATTAATATTATAAAAGGTGACCTGGTGGTCTAGGGGTAAGGTGTCAAGACTTCTGTGCTAGGGGTCCGGGGTTCAATCCTCTGTCCCGGCACAGATTTATATGATTGCCAAACCCTTCCTTCACCTCTGACATGATGTGTATTAATCACAACTTGTGAATGTGAGGAATGCCAGGCCTCCACCGTGGTTCGGATTCCACGTTAAACTGTAGGTCCTCCATTTCATCTCACAATCACCCTACCATTAGACATTAGCGTAAGTGCGTATAACCCGAACGGGTAGTAAGACGTGGTGATGATAATAATAATAATAATAATAATAATAATAATAATAAAAATAATAATAAAAATAATAATAATAATAGTAATAATAATAATAGTAATAATAATAGTAATAGTAGTAGTAGTAATAATAATAATAATAATAATAATAATAATAATAATAATAATAATAATAATATTATAAATATTTCAGTCCATACACCTCATATGAATGTTAAGTTATATTCTTGCTTTGGTGGACATATGGTCTAGGGCATCACTCTAGTATGAGAATAGACTGCTAATGACAGAGATTGGGATTCAAATCTCGCTCGGATTTATTGAGGGTAGTTTTTACCATGGTTTTGCACTCTCCCTCCATGTAAATGAAGGTAGTCTTCCTCTATATTCACTCTTCCTCATCCTTAATTCATTTGCATAGTGAGTACATAACCTGAATAGGTAGTAAGGCATAGTGCTAAAATAAAAAACAAATAATGTCAAGTTATACTAAATTTCAGCCTCATACATTAACTACTTTTCTTAACAATGGTATGCAAAAAGCATAAAATAGCTCATGAAATACTCATGAACTGTAGTAATTTAATCAATTAATAACTATTTATAAATTATAATTATACATTTGTTGAAATAGTGCAATAAAATGTTGATGGTAGAATGACCTTAAATGGTGAAAAGAATGATAGGGTGTCCAAAAACAAGGTGCTTTGAAAGATAGTTGTTCCAAAAATGGATGAAGATATAGGTGAATGAATAAGGTTACATAATGATGAGTTTTATACCCTGTGCTCATCACAAAACATTGTTAGGATCATTTTGCGCAGATTACAGTGTGCAGGACATGCAGCGGTGAATGGAAGAATCTTTAAACGTATCCAAGGTGTTGACTGATAAATCCAATGGGGTAAAAACCATTGAGAAGATCTAGAGGCAGATGGAAGGCTAACATTAGAATGGACATGAAATAAATAGGGCATAATGAGGTGGACTGAATTGGATAGAACAAGCTCAAGATAGGGATAGGTGGCATACTATTTTAACTGTGGCAATGTACTTTTGAGGTCTTAATGCCATAAAGTAAATAAGCAAGTTATTTTCTACTTTTTCATTTAATACTTTCCCACAAATGAAAAAAGCTGCAGTATTTAGACTATATAACAAAATGTTTCCAAGAGGCAGTAGGAAGCATAATGCACTATGCAGAGTACACACATGTCCAAGCACATTTTCGAAAGTGGCTATCTCATAGGGAGAATTAAAATAAAAGAAGAAAAAGCTATTTTGCAGAATATTCTTTTCATCCCTGTTGAAATATAGTTTGCCCACATGAATAAGAAAAGTGTAGTTGAGTGGTTGGAAATTGAGTGTCAGGAAAGTAGTCAAAGAGGCATGGGAATTTTCCGGACACGAAAATTGGTTAAACTCGTCTCGTGATGTAGAGCATATATGCAGTGACAAACAAACCTATTCATTAAAATAATGGGAAATGTTTGTTTGGATTTACATTCTCTATTATTCAGTTTACATTTTCTTCTATGTAATTAAAATTCAAGGCTTATAGCTAAATTCTCCAATATGCTAGTTTTGTTTTAGTTTTATTTGGGGAAATTCTGTTTTAGCCAAATACATTCACCAGTGAAAACTTATTTATTCTTAGCACCGCGTCTTACTACCCGTTTGGGTTATATACTTAAGTACTAATTATGCTAATGGGTTAGGAATTGGGAAGGTTGAATATAGAGTAAGCGAACCCTCATTTTCGTGGAAAGAGAGTGGAAAACCATTTAGGAAAAACCACCCCCAGTTCACCCGAGCTAGACTCAAAACCTCGATCTCCCCATCCTTGGCAATCTTGCTCAACACGAAACTAGCCAGTGGAAACTAATTAGTAAAGGATATCCTCAATGTCAGTGAACCGGGATTAAAACCCTTAACTTCCAGTTACCACTAAACAAGATTAGATAAGCCTGTCATATAGTCTGTCAGCCCACAGATGGAAGTTTGGAAAAAGTTAGATTTGATTTTTATGATATTAAGTTTACACTTTTAGATGTAGGTTGATGAGGAAAATCTCCACAAGACAAATGTTTATATTAGAGTTTTCATTATTTGAAATAAAACCCAATGAGATGATTTAATAAGGATTTTAGAAATTTAGGCTAAGTACTATACATTTACCAGAAAAACTGCAGGCCCATAGAAATAATATAGGAATACAATAAATACATTTAATCTGACAATTTAGTTCAGTCAGTAGCGTGTCTGTCTTACTAAGCTAAGGGTCCTGTGTTCAATTCCTGACATGGCCAAACAATTTATCATTGATGAAATGTGGGTTTACCCTTTCACAGTGATGAATCAACAGTCCGGGACTAAACGTTGTGCCTGTCCTAGTCTTAGATTATATTATAAGGCTTATGAAGCTATGACAGGCCTCACAAGCCGGTAGTGGAAAATATATGGCTGAGTAAAAATATGACCCAGGCCACAGACTGGAAACAGTAATGGATGTAAAAAAAACACATTTAAAATAGGGCAAATAAAAATTAGTTGTCAAACTTTTTTGTAATTTAAACCTACCGGTACAGTATGGTGATGATCTTGAGTGGCGAGGGTCTGTAGTGAACCCAATTTGATTATTTGCCACAATGTGGATGGTCCCGTGTGTTGTGTAGTCTGGTAGATCAGACAAATGGAAAGTTTCATAAACAATTCCCTGGCCAGCAAAAGCTGCATCTCCATGTAAAATAATAGACATCACCTGAGAACAAATAACAAGAGGAATGAACTAATATATTTCAACAGGATAATTCTTATGTCATGGACTTATTGTAGGTAACCAAAGCCAAAAAGTTATTAAAATGAGATTATATAATCCAAAATCTGGAAAAGCATCAGTTTGATTTTATTTTTTTACCTTTTATTTATTTGAGGAATTTAACATGCACTTTCTGAACCGACTGATTACCGTATATCAGCACTCAAGAATTTCTATAAATGAGGGTGAAAGGACCTACCAATTTTGCTGAGAAAGGTATTTTCACATACCTTGCATGATTCTTTTACATGCTCCAATCAACATAGGACCGACGATTAAAGTTCTTCTCTGAAAGATGCTGTGCTACAGATTTTTATCGCTCAAAAAAAATCCATTGACCCCTGCTGGATCCCACAAACATCGAATCCTGAGGTGAGCGAGCATATTACCCCAAGACCACCAAATTCGACCATTAGTTTGAAATGCAAAAATAAACTTTCAAATACTGACCACCTTGCTCTGGTACAAGATGCATTAGCTTATGCGTGCACCCTTGGACTCTTGAGAAAACAATTGATATATTTTAAATCAAAAATCAATTTACTTTTATTTATTTATTATTTCAAGTATATTCCCTGTTAGTTTTATAGTTATTTTTAACTATTAGTTCTCAGAAAGCTATTTTTCTTTTCAAACCATATTTAGTTACATCGATTTGGGAACACTGCAAGTTTTCAGTTACATATTTCAAATGATTCTAGAAACATGTTGTTAAATAGCCTATTTTTCTCTGTGTGTTTTCAATGTGTTTCTTCTAATGACAAATGAACATCTCCGAAAAATCAAAACAATGTGTGAAGTGTAATTTAGTGCAATAGTTTAAGAAGAGAAGAAATGAAGAGCGAAGTGTGTTTTTCTATCTAAGCTTATCCTAACTATCCTTTCAGGTTGACTTCCTTCGCTATCAATCACTTTACATTATTGTACAGTGTTTCTGTAAGTCCAATTTTTATAGGAAGAACAGTAGAATTCACCAACATTGATTGGAAGTTACTAACATTTGACATTATAGAAATGTGTTTTATTTGATTGATTTATTAGATATATTTCATCTAAAAAATTATAATAAGACTTTTAATACTACCTCCTTATGGATTGCTTAGTAATTTGTCTTTACATTATTAATTATACGGACTTATAATGTAATTCAAATGTAATATTTTAATTTACACCATTGTGGCAGCATGAGCTACATAGTGAAAAGATTTATAAATTAAATATATTTAAATTTCCACGTTTATCTTATTAGAACCGATAATTATAAACCATAAACAAATTATTTGTTTGTAAACCTTATACAAAAAAAAGGCAAAAAAAAACATAAATATTTGTTTCAAATAAAAGTTATTTATTTTTTATACTACAGCGAATGAACACTATTAGCGTTGGGTATTAGTGTTGTCAAAATAAACAAAGACTCTCTACCAAGTGACCATTTTGAATTCTTAATTAAGGCAACTATTGAAAAAGCTCCACTTTGGTTCTCTAATTTAAATAACGAAGATATATTTAAATTACAAAAAAAGTTATAAAATGGTTATTTTTATAACCAACATTTCTTTTCAAAATATTTTAAATACTAACTTCATTTTACATAAGTTGAAAGAGTAAAATATACCGCGTGATATCCAACGAGATTGAAAGTGTACATTTGTTTTCGTGTCTGTATAATTTGTATTGTTTATTAAAAAGATCGGCCGAAAATTAACTAGATAATATATTGTTTTTAAACCAGTAATTTGTTTAGTAAAAGTTACTCTTCTTTGGAACATATGATCTGTGAGATAATTGTAAAGTTTATTTGGCAGTGGCTACTTTGTATAGATCTTTTTTGAACTTCTTTATTCTTGTGTACAATTAATTACAAAGTGTTTGTGGCAGTGACATATATTTATGATATATTTAATTTTCAATTATATGTTAATATATTTTCTAAATTTCATATTGCGTGTGCATCAAGAAAGCAAGTGGGCCCCTAACCTATTTAAACCTTAATATAATATGAGTACAGTTTTCGGAAGGGCATTTTTGGGAGGACATCATCGCATTACATTTAGGCCAATACGGTGTTGGTGGTTTTTTCATTACTGTTATCCCCAGAAAATTTTCAGTGTATTCATACTATAATTTGTATATTATACAACATCAGGAGCTGTCAGTTCTATTGTGCACACCAATTAAGAGTGTTATAAAGATTTAAGCTTGGGACGGTCAAAATCTAGTGACTTACCATTTGAAACTTCCAAATATAGCTAGAAAAAATATTTTATATTAGTAATATACCTTTTTCCCTTCTCCATCTCCTCGGTAGAATTGCTCAGCTCTAGTCTTGCCTTGAACCACAGGATCCACAGCTTCCAAATGAGAAGGATTGGCCACTACAGCAAGTCGAATATTCTTGTTTGTCACTCGATTCAGACGTTCAATATATGTCCCTAAATGGTATTTTACATCACCAGAGCCCTGAAACATTCACAATTTAAAAAAATCAAACACAGATGCTCAACTTATTTTTGTGGAGATTTGTCTAGCAATGTTGACTAAAGTCTAAAGAGATATGAAATACAATCTAAGTGGGATTCCATCCCCCTATACCTAACGACCAGACCACAACACTACATTAGCTTCCTTCTAAATAAATCTCAATTCTGAAACTTCAAAAACAGATCCCCAAGATATGTATGCACTTATATTTTTATGCATCAATAAATTATCATTTTAGCTTTATAAAAAGATTCTACCACAATGCTCTTGGGCCACCAAGACTTCAAGAAGCAGTGAAACAACTTAACCCTTTGAGTGCCAACGTCGCTCAGAGCAATGCGCAAAATATTTTCTAAAATTGCCTGCATCGGTCACAGCAATCCCATGTTTTCGAGCTCTTAGTTCAGTATTAAGTCAACAGATAAGGTAGATTTTATTTCCACTGCATTCTCGTATGTTCAAGCTACTTTTATTTTTCTTTGCACTAAAGAGTTTTAATATATCGAACATGAACATTATTTTATAACTTTTTACTTTATGATTTTTATCTTTGGCCTTGTTTGTAAACATGGTTACTAAGAGTAAAACTGTGATTAAGGACACAAAAATACTTGCAACATTTATTGATAACTCAAGCGAGTGATCAATTTGTTAGTGATTCTGAAAGCAGTGATTATGAATTTGTAAATAATGAAACTGAACAGGAATTATATTCGAGTGAAAGTGAAAGATCGGAACAAGTAGGAGTGGCAGCTGACATTGATAATGCGAGTGTGAATACGAGTGATTCCTATTGGGATGAAATAAATCTTAAAGATCAGGATAATCCACCACATCCTCTTCATATTTATGCAGAAGTATCAGGTTTGAAGTCCCCCCTCCCTTTCTGATTCTAAGACAATTATTTATTTTAGACTTTATTTTACTATAACCTTGCTAAAGTTGATGGTCACTGAAAGAGCTTCTATGCATAACCCAATTTTAAGGTAAAATCTAAATTTAGTTTTTTTGTAAACTTTGTTATATACTCAGTTTTTTATGTTCTTTTCAGTGATTTATTCTATTTCAGGCTATTTAAATTTTCAAACCTTAAATATTAATGTTAAATAAAACAGTAATTTTTTGTTAATATCTTGGCTAGAGATTTTTTATATTTAAAAATTAAAAAAGTAAATGTATAATTATATAACCGGATTGGCAAGCATGTTAGCTAGTTTATGTAAAAATTTGAGTGCAAGAAGTTCAAAGACTAATAAGTTTTTAAGATTTAAACAAAATCCTGTATTTCTCAGCAAAATAGCTTGGCACTTTTAGCACATTTTTTTGTCATTTCTATTGGCACTCAAAGGGTTAAGAATTCACTTTATTTACCTTGAAAGGTGGCCTGATATTCTATAAAAGGTCATCATGCCTGCAGTTTTAAAACTATATATAATTTTTAGAAGGTATCCAAATTCTAGGCTTAAGATAGAGGCTTGATCACAGAAAAATAAAGGAAAATAATGATGGTTATATATCACCTTGACATTAGTCAAAAATCCCAGAAACCCTAGCTGCCTCGTACAATCAAGTAAAACCCACCACATATTTAATTGCTTTACACTTATTGTTGAAACAATGAGCTAAACTTGACTTGAAGAGTAGTTACCCTGATTGCAATTAATCAACAAAACTTTGTTAATTAAAAGGGTTCGAGACTAGCAATAATACAACGAAATACTCAAATCAAATATAAACAAACTCGCCAACAATCTCACATGTTATAAGTCTCTACAAGGCAGAGTGCCTTACTTAGGCGTGGCAGTTTTATCCACAATTGGCGACTTACTCGTAGTTGTGGTGTCCACCACTAGGTGCGTGCTTTCAACACGATACTTTGGAGCATTTAAACAATTTATTTTTATTTATTATTGTCTGCACCAAGATAGATAGGTTCATTATTTACCAGGGATGGGACTCTCTAATCTTCGAACAACTCAAATCCTTAAGGATTTTACTACCTGTTCAGGTTATACATACGCTTTTATTAATTGAAATTGTTTTAGAGCTCTAATACTGATTATTGCTGGTTAAGAACTAAATTATGCGATGAAGTTAACAACCAGACCCCAGACAAGTAATTTAACATATCTTTGAATACAGGAATGTTATAATAATAGATTATAAAAAAGAATGTTATTCTTTAGTTATTGTTCCTATCTTATATTATTCTCATTATATTTATATTTCCCATTATGTTCATAATTTTTTACAAGATTCGTATTCGAATTTTAGATTCAGGATTCAAAGGTCAAGTGGAGATTCAGATTCAACCCAAATCCAAATAGTAATAGCAGGATCTCTAAGACTAAAACCCTTAAAGAGATTGGTATTTTCATTGTTTCAATGTAAAGCTGATCTGAAATATTGTCCATGTAAGTAAACAGTGTCCACATGATTAGACAACTTTGCTGAAACTTGACAAAAGTCCTGCTAGTAAAGTATTGTGATGAATGTGACTGATCACAGCTAGACAACAGCTCTATGCATCTAGAATTTATTAGATCATATCAATAATTGAAGCCTAATCAAAATTCAAATAAATGCTTATCTTTTTTGATCCTGTTTAAAAACATTAAAATAATACCAAGATAATTATTTAGGCTTGCAAATTTTTGAGGTTCAACTGAGATTCCATATTTCGTGTGTGTGTATAAATTAAAGTAGTTTCAACCCATTGGACCTCTAAAGGAATACTAAAATTATTCTAAACACAAAGCTGAGCTAAATAATGAATAAAGAATTACAAGTAGTACAATAATTACATATATACAAATGTTCATACATCGTCAGCCGATTCTAATGCAGCAAACTGTGTAAAGATCTGCTCCAAAGGTTTACGACAAACATTGGCCAAAACATTCAGTCGTCCACGATGAGGCATTCCCATGACAATAGACTCAACCCCAAGCTCGGTTGATTTGTCTATCACTTGCTTCATGGCTGGGATTAGAATTTCACATCCCTCAAGTCCAAATCTTTTTTCACTTGACCATTTGCGAGCCAAAAATGCCTCAAACCTATACAAAATCAAACTAGAATTATTTACATTTAGTAAAAAGTAGATTATTTATTGTTCTGACTAAAAATCATTAATACCAGCTATACCTACATTATGACTGTCAGAAGTGACAACTGCTAAAGACATGTTTTTTGCAGATCATATGGTTCGGCATAGGGATACATAATTTGGTCTGGTAGCTTTTTAAAGCCATCAGAAGTCAGCTGTGAGCTGTCAGTCAGCACCACATAAGCTAAAACTGAGGTATATAGCTTAAAACAAACTTATAAAAGCAATGGAAATTATCTTGCAAAGTCTTATGGGTAGAGTATTTTTTAAGTTTAAAAAGATTTGTTAACTGGTAAGGTGATAGCATGTCCCCATTTATGAGAGATACACATTTATTTAAAAAGAAGCTTTCTGTCCAAGTGGATTAATAGTTTAAATGAGTAGATGAAAATTCTTACATTTGTGACTCATATTTGCACGGAGCACTTATGTGAAGCCCAAAAAACAAAAATACTCACTGAGAGGAAAAGCCAATCAGAATGCATTGTGGCAATAGAGAAACTGCCACAACAAGAAATTTCGCTTCCTGGTTGCTTTTAAAGAGCCAAAATGCCTGTCACATTTAAAAATCGCCTTAAGGGAAATTCGTGTTGTCGCTGTTATTGTAAATGACCACGACGCGTTTCAACATTATCAAAATACCATAAGGCTTCATGGTTGTTTCCTTTAACGTCCCCGACGTGATGTCAAACCAGTTAAAACTAATGTTAATTCATTTTTCTGTTCCAGTTCTTCTTCAATTTCTATTCAAGTGTACATTATTTCAGTGAAGCGAGAGTCTGCAACTTCAATCATCTGCGCAGTTTCAAACATACCCTCATAAGGGCTTGTCTTGATGCCTGAATGCTGAGCTCAGTTTTTCTTGCTTTAGATAAACAAGAGTCCTTCAGACCAGGTTTTTGTATTGTTGATGGACATACAGGCCCCCAGCAAAACTCGAATATCTTGTTGAATCGTTCAACTGATCCTTGGTTTTGAAAATGTTTCGACTTCCCATGGTCAAGCTTCATTCCTGGCCACATTAAAGCCAAGTTTTGTATTATTTTGTTCGCAAATTCAAGGCCATTAGCTCATAGGCCACTTCTTCTACAGTTTCGCTCTTGAGGGGACAAATAATTGTAAACTTGGTCAAATGGTCTTAATAGTTAAAAATAGTTAAAAATAAATCGGTAATATATATCTGGTTCTGACAGCATATTTATTAAGTCACCTTGGCATTGAGAATATGTGTAATCTTAAAGTAGTGGAAGTACAACTAATCCCCATTTTTTCTTTAAGTGACACTGCTTGAAAAGCACCAAAAAGTCTTATGTGCCGAGCAATGTTGCAATAGTTCCTATTCAATTCAGCTTCAATAACTGAAAGAAAAAAAACCCAAGAATTTTGAGAAAGAGAGAGAGAATGTTCTTTCGCAGTACAAAGAAAATAGTAGTAAAATTTGATGGTGTTTAGTAATTAATTCGGAAATATTTTTAAAGGAACAAAGGCAAAAAACAAAATTAAGAAACACATGTTTTTCAGATACAATAGGGGACTAGGGATATCAGGCTCAATTGAGAGGACTAAGAGTGTCGCGGACAACTCATCTATGCAAAGGTTAACTATCTCTACACTTATAAGTTGGATAATCTGGGGGATGCTATAATCAGTGTTATCTATGATTTGAATTCTATGAATCTTGAGTGAATTATATTTTCGCTAAAATGCCGTAGAAAAAATAGATTTGTTCCGAAAACAATGTGTTACCTCTTGTCCTTTCGTGCCTTATGTTGACATTTGCTGTTTACAAAACATCAAACAGCTTCTCTGTCTTGAAGTAATAACGAATGTTTGAATCATCATTTTTGTTTGAACCATCTTCCCTAAGTTTCTTTATTATCATATATTTTAAAATACTGGTAATATTTTGAATACAGTGGCTGGTTATTCTTTCTCAATATCTGAGATTCCTTTATTTCCTGTATAATTTTATCGTAACGCTCATCATCAAGAAACAAGCTCCTGTCACTGCTTGCATCGTCAATGTTTTCGTTAAAAATATTATCCGCACTATCAACAGATGACTAAAACTGGACACTTCTAGCTTGATCACTCGCTAACCGACGAGAGACGACATGAACCCTTCATATGGTTACAGCCAAAGACCTATTAATATCTGCGCGTGCTTAAGGTCAAATGATGGAAAGGATGACTTCAGAGTCAAGGAGGTAGTAGCCATCTGAATCAGACACTTGCTCGCACCTAGTCTGACATATTGCCATGACCCTAAAATGAAACGACCATGACGCATTGTGACGCATTTCACTTAACAGCCATGACACAAATTTCACTTTACGGCATTTTTTAAATGCCATAATGGCTTTTGGCTCTTTAAAAGTAACTAGGAGGTGAGATTTCTGTTTGTGGCTGTTTCTCTATTACCAGAATGTGCTTTGGTCTTCTTTTTTTTCTTTCCTTATTGATCATTTCCGGTTATTGAGGTTAACAAATCTACTATTTTTTAACATGAGGTATGTTAATGGCTACATTACAATTCAAAACGTCCTAGATAACATACAGTAATAATGAATTATATAATTATGACTTATAATTTGCTATGTCTAGATTAGCAAAATTTACTTTCAATACAGAATTGATTAGTCAATTATATCTTAAGAATGTTCAAGTAATTTGAGTTATTTTTTACTTTTTTTGAGGGGAGGGTAACCATTTCTGCTCTTAGGATGAACAGAGTTTTTGTTGCAAAATAGATATGGTTGAGGACCTAATCCAACCTAATCTTGCTATATACATAATATTAAGATTTTTTTACAATTAAAATGATAAGGTATCTCCCTAAAAATGAATTATACATTAAAAGTGTTAGTTGAGAGATCATATGGTTTCAGAAAAAGTTAGAAAAAAATAACCCTTTAACACCATTAAGAGACCTAATTATATTTAAAGAAAGAAAGATAGTGCCATAATTCTGGTTTACCAAAACACTTTTTACACTTTCAAAATTACTGTAATGTGTATAACCTGAATAGGTAGAATACAGTGTTAAGAAAATACTGTATGTGTCTTAAAATCAGTTACAAATCCCTAAACATGTATGTGTACAAAATTATTTATTAGTGCCCTTATTTTCAAAATACATGTTGTACCATTTATGTTGAGATATTGTGAATGTGCCATGTTCAATGCACAAAAAGAATGCAGTACCCCTCTCCAATACAATTCAAATTAATAAATTTAAAAAAATAATTAAATAGGCCTAACATCCTACAAAGACAGGCCAATAATAACATGCATTTATAGCTTTCTTATATTCCTTAGCAAATGGGAATAACTTATGTTTCTAAGTATGGTAGGGAAAAAAACTGTATTATTTGATTAAAACAATGAATTAAAGAGTTGGCTGGATAAATATATCTTAAGAAAAAAGATAAAAGTTTTGACTAACTTACCCTGTAGCTCTTGTTAGTCGAGCAAGAATGAGTCTTTTCTCATCGTTAGTTAGTTCTGTGATGCCAGGACTTTCCAGCTTTTGTCGAATCCAGTTGCACTGTTCCAAAGAATTTATAAACATGAATTCAACCCCTATGTGTCGGCAATAAGCATTTTCCAGACGATGAAGAATTTCTCGAAGAGATAGAGATTTTTCCTTTCCACCAATGAATGTTGTTGAAGGAAGCTTAAATATTCTATCCATATCAGCTTCCTCTGTTGAATTAAAAGAAATGACAAAAGTAATGCCACAATATGAATTTAAAGCGTATTTATAGAGAATATATGGGTATTTAAAAATCAAGTTAAATTATATTAAAAAAACATAATAAAAAGCTGGCTTACCAGTATAGTATACTCTCGATTATCTGGGGTCGCATAAACCAGGTTGAAGAGTAACCAAGGCACTAATTTTGATTTAATAAAATTTCAACTAAAGACCTAACCTACATGCTACAATATAAGAGTCCGGTGAAATAAGTCAGTAAAACTGAACAGTTGGATAATAGTTTAACATGAAATGTAAACATAACATTTAACTGTACATAACATAATAAAGTACTCACAAAATTGCAAATATTCCATCAAAAGAAAGTGGGGACATCTGCTTATAAGAAAAAATAATCACTCGTTATTCGGACGTAATTATTCAGTGTTTACTTTGTGGGCAATGCGAATCGTTGGGTTTATCCAGGTTTTTTAAAATCTGGTTTAATTTTTTCCCTTACCACCCCAGATAAGAAAGTATACTGCAATTTATAAATAATAAGTTCAGAAAAGAAATAAAGAAAATGTAACATCTATAGAAATTAATATTTAAAAATGCATAGAATTAAAATAAACATATTTAAGCTAAATTGGAATAAACTGCTAAGCCACTTAATATATAAACACACAAAATTTTAGTCGAAATACCAACAGTACAAGACCTCAGTGTGAAGTTTGAAACACGTGTTTAAAAAGTATTTATATATGAATGAATACTCTCAGGAAAACTTTGAACAAACAAATTTGTATCCTACTAAGAATTCATTTCAAATTGTGTTTACAATGTATCCAAAAGAAATACTATACAAAAGAGTTAAAAAAATATATTAATTCTATTACAAAACATGCACACATGCATACATGCAGATCTACACAAATAAAATTGAAATTATATGTATGGTACAGTAAAAGAATGAAAGAAGTTAGGGAAACAAAACCTGAAAGATCTAAATATTTTTCAAAATGGATTGATTTGATATATTAAAAACACAGAGATAATTACATTTAGACAAACTTGTATAGTATAGCTATAGTATAATTAAACTCTAACAATTAACTGTGAGCGCATAACCCGAACAGGTAGTAAGTAATATGTGGTGCTAGAAAAGAACTTTTTGATTATGTGGCTACTTTTTTCTTAGCTTTTGAGGGTTGAGTTGAATGCTACCTCTTCAATGTGATAGAGCAGCTTTCAACACCTCGATGAAAGATCACATTCTACGTTTGTAACAAATTACATTTTTTTTTAAAGCTAATAAATAATTCTATCATAAATTCACAATTGTCAAGTTTTGGAACCACCCAGGAATTGGCCGAGGGTCATTGTAGTTAAGTAGGAATAGTTTTCATTACAAATATTTAAATTATCAACAGTGAAGTGTATGAAAAAATCCACGAACTTCTGCTATGTAACTACTAGATACAAAAATGTAACAATAGAATCATAAAATAAACTTTCTAATGAGAAGAATTGTTGAGAATATTCAATATAATCAAGAACTCATCAAATGTTTCCAGGCTGTTGCCGGGTCAGTTTAGTAAAATGTCTCCATCTTCCTCTATCCTTCCACCACTCGCCCTCCTTTAATCCCTTCCATGCTTAGCTTCTCACTTGCTGTTATCTGCTCCTCCCATCTCTTTCTTGGTCTCCCTAGCAGTTTTTTCCTACATACCTCATCTCCATCATTCTCTTTGGTATGCTCTTCTTTTCCATCTTCATTACTTGGCCATATTATTTCAGCCTTGCTTCCTCTACTATCTTATGTAGTCCCGCTATCTCCAATCTTTCCCAGATAACTTCATTCCTAACCCTGTTTCTCTTTGTGACAGCTAACCCTCTTCTCACAAACTTCATTTCAATGCCCTCCAATTTCCTTGTCTCTTTTAAATCCAATATCAATGTTTATGCTGCATATATGATTATAGGTACAAATTATATCCCATAAAGATCTTACCTACACTTCAAAGAATAGAACTTATGCAAAATGACAAATTTACTTTATTCTTTTAATGTTAAAAGTGATTAACAAATTTTATGATTTTTATTAGTTTCTATAATTTTGGAAGGAGATTGATAAATATTACATGTTGGTGTGGGTGGCTACACGGCTTCCACAAGTAAAAAAATCTTGACTTTTCTAGGTTTTATTTTCCCATTTCTTCTTGTACCAATTGCTCGCCACCTTCATTCCATTTTGTGCACACAGTTCCAGTAACTTATTTCTACCTTGTTTCTTTCTCCCCATCTGTCATGTCCAAATACTTCCTCAAAACCTCTTCTCTTTACCAACTTGTGCATAGACGTCGTCCATCATCACTTGCCTTTCCTTTCCCCAAGTACCTTTCTAATTCTTCCTCGAATTTTTCCTTCCCTCGCAAGAAGCATCTAATTTGTGGGGTGCATACACCTGCAGTCATTTCATTTGTTTCCCTTTGTCTATAATTATCATTTTAATAATTTGATCACTGATCTCCTCCACTCATCCTTTCCCCAGTTCCCACACTCCACTTCCTCTCCACTTAGTTCAGTGAGTGAGCCAACCTTCAGAGTTCCTATTTGCAGCTTATGGTTGCCTTTGTCTGCTGTCTTTGAAAACATTTTTCAAATATACCTCATCTACCCTATTACCAGTTTTCCTTAGCAAGTGACTATTTTTCCAACTTTCACATTGATCACATCTTTTTAAATGCTTAGCTACTAAACATCAACATTTAATAAATTACTTTTCGATAATTAAATGTTTTCTGTAATATGTGTGAAACTCTTTAGATAATAGTATAAAACAAATACTCACTGTACAACCATCTTGAATAGCATTTCCAGGCAATGCATTTTGTTAACATGTGAGATATAAAATCTCTCAATTTTGTTTTAGCGTTTAGGTATTAGTTTAATATGTTTGGTAAAGCCTTTAAATTCCTTGATTTGTACTTATTTTTAAATCAATTTCCTGACTTTCCCTACCTGTAGCCATCATGCATAAAAAACACCCATGATTAAACCATGGCCATTCATACAAGTGGTCAATCACTTTAATTTATCTGGGTCATATAGTACATTAATGCATGGGTTAGTTTTTAATTTCTTAATCTAAGGATATGAATTGGAAGTTTTTTTTACATTGAGTGCTGCTGCACGAGCAAGAAGGAATGTAAGAATCACATTAATTTTTTTTTCCGCATAAGCTTTTTAATTGATCTAAATACTTAATTTTGAATTCAATAATGTTATATCTACTTGTCTGTCTAATTCATTGTGATTTTTGCAATGCAGAAAAAGTGAATCATTTTATTTCAGCACATGCTTAGGAGTATGTACATGCACATCTGAAAATCGGCGACATAGTTGAAGAAACAGCCATAGAAATATGTTTGTGCTAAGTTCTTACCAAATGCGTAGTGACTGTACAACAACTCTGGGGGATCTTTATCATCCAAATCAGCACTGGAAATCCCGAGGGGATCCAGCTTGGCAATATGGTGGCCTCGGATCTGATAAAACAAGGTTTCAAGGTGATGCAGGAGGAAGCAAGGTTAGATAGTGGGAAACAAGGGCAGAGGAAAAACCATCCCCTTAACACTCGGCACCTCACAGAGTCAATATCAAAAATAAAATAAAAATAAAATTAATACTGTAAAATGTACAGTACAAATAAGGTGGGAGATTCTTCTTGTGAGTTAAATTAAACTGAAAACTAAATATGTTGCTTTTCCAATACCAAAATCTTAAACAATAGTAAAACAAGAATTTGCACAAAAACTAATAAAATGTTAGCAAAGTAAATTACATTAAGAAACAATCCTTAATCACCTTGCACATTCCAAAGCTCCTTGCTGTTAGGTTAAAACACAGTGCTTAAGTTAGTGAACATGTTAAATGCAGATATACGATTGAATTTATAAATAATTACAAATTATAGTGATTCCAAAATGTTAAATTAATTGTATAATTTTTCTTAAAAAGAAATTGAATTAGTTTTTTCTTTATTTTGTACTTCAAATGAAAAAATAAAAATAATTGCACCACAAATGTCTGGAATATGATTAATATTCTAGAGTGGGGAACCAAAAATTAAACTGCAGAGTAGAAAAAATATATAGCCAAACACAATCATGAGTGTAACTAACTCAATGATTGATTATTAAAATAACAAAATATTTAAATAATATTTTCATCATGTATCCCAAATATTTACTTAGAAATCTCAATGATCTGTTTAAAAATCTATAGAACATTGAAATCATAAGGCATGATAATAAAACAAATACAAAAATGTTGATTTTTTAAAATTGAAAAGTAGCAAAACAAAAAAGAAAAAAAAATGTATAGTTCAAATAATGAACAAAATCCTTAAAGGTATTAGAAAGAAACAACATATTTAAAATTGAACGAATTAATCAAATACCCCAAGATTTGTATGTAATTACATTTAAATTATCTTTGATTGTTCAATTTATTTGAGTTTTTAAAAATCTTATTTTATCATTTTTGATTCAAAGTTTTTACCATCCCACTCCCCAATAATTGTTACCGGTAAAATTTTAACGTGACTAATTTTTCTTCTTGGACCCTGATTTATTTTATATTATAATAACTACTATTAGTTCTCATTTGCATTAGTTTATAAACAAAGAGAAAGTAAAAGAAGATGTAAAAAGCATGTGATACCCAAAACCATTTTAATTGTAACATACAAAAAGTTCCAACACCAGAAAGGTTGTCAAGCAGTGTTTTGAACTTTATTCACTCAACTAACCATGTATTTATTTTCATTATCTTAAATATATTCCTAATACTATGTTTTATCATAAATTGTACCTTGAATCTAAGCCTGGGTGACAAAGTGGTATGTATTTTATTGTTATAGTGAAGCTATATAAGAACTGCATACTCATTACTCAATTCTATCTTTTATATTTTAAAGATAAAGATAGTTTACACTGCATTGTCGATAAGATGAAATAAAAAATAATCTATAAAATACAGGTCTAGAGGACCCTGGCTCATGATGTGTGACCAAAGTTTATTTTAACAATATAAATATATAGATGAGTTTAGGATAAAGTGGACAATCGCATTAAAACCAATGCTATTTTAGAATTAGCATTTCAAAGAGATTTAAAGAATAGTAATGTTGCCAAACTGTAGCCTAATTATAACATCTTTTGACACACTCAACCAACTATATGTAACCATTTGTATGTAACATTATAAATAAACTAGCTTCAATGTTAAACGAATTTTTGAGTTCCTAATGCCAAAGAGCAAGCAAAAAATTAAGGCTAAATAAATATTATACTAATGAGAGAATATTTACATAGGGTTTTAATATTTCTTTCCTTTTGTGAACATCAACTTAAACACTGATGTTAACAATAAATGATACCAGAGGACAAAGCACTACTGTGAGACACTAAACATAGACATAGAGTGAGAATGGAATAAGAGACATGCATACATGTGTGTATCATATCCTGGTTGTTAAATATTAAGAACAATGGTTATTTATTTATTGATAATGCAATATAAAAAGGAACTTACAATTTATATTTTTACAAGTATGATGGATAATAATACTATCAGTAGAGTGACTTGAAAGGGAATGCAATAGTTACAGTGATGTTGAAAGGCAATTTTATTGTTTAAAAAATAGACCCCTTAACATATGATCAGCTAGTGACTTAGTTTCAAGTGCACTAGCTCTAAAATTTAGCTCTGCCAGTTCCTTTATTACAAAAATTATTAACACTGTGCCAAAACAGCTTAAATCATATCTCTTTTAAGGAGTTTATGCCAAATGACATGTAAATAATTGAATATAAGACATTTAAGAAAAATAAAACACTAAATATGTTCATGGGAAATTTGCAGACAAATCTTTTTGGTATTGAGTAAAACTTAAAATACATTTATTAACTAGGCTCAATTATTTAAGGTTTTTTTTAACTTTCCCTAGTATATATTGCTT
Source organism: Timema bartmani (assembly GCA_902151455.1). Classification (NCBI taxonomy): domain Eukaryota; kingdom Metazoa; phylum Arthropoda; class Insecta; order Phasmatodea; family Timematidae; genus Timema; species Timema bartmani. The sequence continues at coordinate 142,738 of CABFWB010000422.1, read as the reverse complement.
TTAAAAAAAACCCGTGGAAAAGCACATACAGTAGACTCAATTTTCCGAGGTAATTGTGGGGAGAGGAAGCAAGAATAATAGAAAACACAATACCAAAAAAAAAAAAAAATCACCTTTTCCCCGCATATACATTTTACTTAATAAATTAATGAAAGAAGTCCTTTATTCATTTGTTTTCTCTCTGAGGGTTGTACTAATGTCAGTTACTTTTCAGTGCATGCATTCATTGTGCTTGTAAAGTGTCATCCTGCTTCTCCAAATATGTCAGGTCAGCACACATTCCTCAGCCTTCAGTGCCTTGGTTACTGGCTAGCTTTATCGCCTGAGATAAAATCTGCCTCTCCTTCCTCTACCTCCCCATCTATTTTGCTAGTCCCAGCAACATCTTTATAATATTGAACTTGCAGTACAATTTCCTTGTCTCTGTCTGTCTGTCTCTCTCTCTGAGAGATTACCGCGCCTGTACACTGGGTGGCAATAACAGAAGAATGCATTCAGACAGTGGTGTATTGTTTGTGACATATTTAAATATAGCCATAGTTAGGCCATAAACCGGTTGATCCACCCCTGGTAAAACGAGAGTCTACTGTAGTCTCAATGGCATGAATAGCTCTCTCTCTCTCTATATATATATATATATATATACTAGTATTTTTTATATATATAAAAATACTAGTATTTTATATATATATATATTTTTATATATATAAAAAATACTAGTATTTTTATATAACACTATGGAGAATAAACCAAAACAATAATTTGTATTAATGTATAGATTTAGACTATTTATTACCAAGAAAGCATAGAGAATTTCAAATATAAAAGCTAGCAATTATACCAGAGCCATACTTATGAATAGTGGGTTTCCTTAAATAGTTGGATAGTTTGATGACAGCAAGTATTGTAATTAAAGTGCAAGACTGAGAAATAGAGCATTAAAAACACACTCGACTAACCATAATTATAAGGAAAATTCTAATCCTATATGAAAAAAAATAAGATTATTCTATCATTTGTCTGAAACATACCAAAAATTAAAAAATGTTTTAAAAAAAAGCATGCATTTAATTTATTTGAAATGTGATAGCAGAGAAATTTGATTTTTTTTCTTTTATTTGCTTCTTTGAGAATTGTGCTGGGAGAATATTTAGCGTTAGATTTTCAGCTTAGCTGAAATACTATTGTAGTAAATAATCAAGTTGTGTCTCAGTGTGAGTTAAGGAAGTGCTGTCTGTTAATGATGATTTGTAATGAAAAATTGTTGACAGTTTGGTTCATTAGCCGTAGTAATATTTTGCACATTATAATTCGTTGTAATTTAATACTTCATGAACAGCTAGATTTTTGTTTTCATTAAATCAACCCCACACAGCTTTCTTTATAACATATGCACATTCTTTATGGTGTGTAAAGTATGTAAAAAAAAACTCCAGGTAACAATTTCAGTAGCGCTGTTCTACAACTAAAAGAATTCTTTATAATTTTCAGATAAAGTTTTTCACTAACATTTTTTTAAAGTCAAGCTTTAAACTAAAGATGATTTACAGACAGAACCAATTTCATAATTAGCATCTAAAAATGTTAGATTAAAAAAAATGCCCTGCAAATCATCAGTATTTCTTTAGAAACTTAACAGTAGGTTTCTTAGATGAATTGTTTTTCAAATTTTAAATCTCTGCTTCATTAAAGTCTGGATTAACGCTAGAACATTCAGTAATAAACAAATATATTTTCAGCTTGAGACAAAAATCTCTTCATTTGGATTATCAGGGGCATGGTCTAAGAGTAAAATAGCTTTTTGTGTCAGACTAAGAAATTCTAAGCTGCTTTAGCACACTGGTAGAACAAGCCTTGTTTTAAAAAGACCCATAAAAAATTTATATTGAATCCTGGTTAGATTATTGTTCAGTAATCAACGAGTAAACTCGATAAAACATTACTTTTGAAAGATGTTGAGGTTTTTTGCAGTTCCAATTAAATACCGTTTCAAAAAATGAGAGATGGAGGCATTGTTAAGTTTATACCCTGCAGCACTTGTTTTATTTTTACATACTTGGGTTTTTTGTAGCAGACACTTCCATAATAAACTAGTTTTTATCAGCAATGTAGACTTGTTTTGAGGTGAAACATTCATTACAGAAAGAAATACTTATATTGAATTTAAATTTGTCATCTGCAGGCTCATTACAACTAAGTTATTCACCTTGAATAAAAATCTTATAAACATTGTGTCTTTGCTTAGATGTTTTCAATCACCCAGAAAATGTGTCCAATAAACAACACCCGAAAAAGCGGGTTGAACCAAAAAAATATTACTTAATCCCTATAATAGAAATTAGATTGCTAAATATAGAAAGAATATTTATTTTCTGCTAAGTCGTGGTGATGTAAGTATAGTTTAACTTTCAAATTACAGTAATGTGATAGCAAAAACAAAATTCTCACATACACCCACTACAATATAAGGAATACAAGTTAGCATGTGATGTATACAGAGAAAAGAGAAAGTTTGACACAAGTTTTAAAGTGGGACAATGAAAGAACAAATATAAAATAAAGTGAGATGAAAGGAATAAATAGTCTCTTAAGGTTAATAAATATGAGTGTAAATCAGTTGCTGTGCGACCAGACGAGTTCATTGCCCTTGGTCAGAAATATAGGGGTGACCTGTATACTAAACCCGAATTTTGAGCACTTTGGCATTTGAGGGAATAAAATACCAGGGTATATTAGACACTTGTGATTGCTGCTTGCCACTTGCTATGTTTTTCTAGCCCTACACAAGTGTCTATTTTTCGTCTTGGATAATTTGAGTCCTGATAAGGCCAACCTAGATCACAAACATATATCAGACCCCCAGCTTCTAGGTTAAAATGGCTGCGCTTTGTGAGAGAGTTTGAGTCATTCAACATGAGTATCACTAGGTGTCATCAAGGGGCATTTTTAAAAAAAAAAGCTTATTTTAAATATGGTTTTACTCAATCGGCCAGATTCCATAAAGCTAGGTTCAGGTAGAGCAACCCAACCTACTTTTCACTTTAACCGACCTCACAAATGGCTTGAAAAGACTGCCCATTAAAATTATAACTCTCCCTTTATGACGAACATATTAAGACTTGAGTATTTTAACAACTGCAGATTTGGAAGGGCACAGAGCATTGAAACTAGTGAACCCCAGTGCTGAAGGACTCGGCCTGGCTCAAAGAGCGCAATGAAACTTCCGTAAGGCTTAGGATCTGGTATATCCTTGTCTGTGATCTAGGTTAATCTAGACAATATTGTATATTGAGATACTTGGAAATCGTGAGCAGCACCAAAATATTTTATAAAAGAAGATTAGGTCGATAACTTATGATTTTGAGATATTTCAATCAGATGGAAATCATTTTATTGAAATTTTGATTAATAATAATTTCTAACTGATTAGTTCCTTGTCCAAAAATTTAGCAGATAGTAAAATTGACATACTTTTCATGAACTATATTTTCACTTTTGACACAATTGAACATAAAGTGTTTCAATAACTTTGGGGAAAGAAGATGGTTATATATTTGTATAATTAATTTAATTCAGCGGGCAATTTTATCTTTTACATGCTTGAAGGGTTGCAGGAAAGGATTTAGGCAAAACTTAAACCAAACGCAATATAATTAGTATTTTTGAAACTCGTATAAATGGTTAATTTTACATTTTCTAAAACAGGGAAGAGAAACAATCCAAATATTCAAAAATAAAAATATTTTTTTAAAACTTGTATAAACAACAATTAAAATATACTGGTGGTTAAAATTAAAAGTGCTCCTTTCTACAAGATATTCATTCAATGCATAATATATTTCATTCGACTAATATATTATTATATTTACAATACAATATTGAGAGTATTGAGAGCATATTTCTTTTATATTCTTTGAAACCATACATATAGAATGACTTAACAAAACAAATAAAATAGCTACTGTTCATATTTAGCCAAAACTAATGAAACACCATTATCATACCAAATTTGTTTCATGTTTCAAACTCCACAAATTAACCAGTAGCAAAACCAAGTTAAAAATCTTGGTATTTGGCCTCATGAATTCATTCCTCTTATAAATCAATCAAAAGATTATGTGAGCTTACCCAGTATTGTTATATTAAAGCAATTTTCTATCGATTATGAAATATTGTAACCTACCTAATGTTTCTTAGTTTTTTAAGGAAATCCTTGAAAATATAAAATTGGTTTATTTGAAAGGGATTGTACAGTATTTAAAACCATTCTCTAACATCAGATTAAGTGTTTAAACTTAATGCACACAGGAGAGTTTAAAGGGATGTTATGCTCTGAATATAGAAACTAGCCCAGTAAAATTTTAAAACTAACTACAAGAACCTTTACCTGCCACTTTGCCTAAGAATACATAAAAGTATATCAATTGATTTTAAAACTGTAGAATAAGGCCCAGTAAAAAATTTGCAGCTTGTATTACAAACAGAATGTAATGAAATTAGGGAGATGTATGTATACACACCAAATATGATTATAATTTGTTTGTATATATCTACCAATTTTTAGTTACATTTAAACATATATATCTGCAAATTTGATTATAATTTGTGTGTACAAGCAAACAAGTTACAGCATTATGTAATTTATATTTACAGTATGTATATAATTACAAGTAATGAATTAAATGATGACAGTAAATGGATTGGGAGGGATTTTTAAAGTTATAATTTGATAAAAATTTGAGAAGATTCAATAGTTCATATAAAATATTTACAAGAGAGTTCCTATTGAATTAGAGGATTTTATGTTTATATAACAACCAAAATGTGGATTAGTTACAGCTTTTAAATAACAATAATTTGTCAATAAGGTGAAAAAAATCTGGTCAAATGATAACATGAAATGCAATGCTTAAAATTACAATGTTTGCTATTTTTTAACTACATTGAAATTTTGTAAGATAATATAAAAAGCATGCTTAAATTGACAAATAAACATTCTAATTTTACATTTTCTTAACCTACAAAATAAACTTTTAATATTCAACAGCTTGCTACACTTGCTATTAGTTCTTTTTAATTTATTTATTCGCTACTATTCTCTAAAACAACCTAAAAAATACCAATATGAATCGAGGGCACATTTAATAATGTATTTTAAACAAATTTATTCCAAATTAAAATTAAGTTTTACCCCACTAAATCAATGAGTGACTAATATTCATCTCAGTTTTTAACAAAAGTTAAGAGTTGTTAGCACTTCTAATAACCTCCATATGACATTTAACTCATTGCTTTCACACTAAATGTGTAGCAAAAGAAATGTCAAGCTATGTTGTCAAAGTTGATTGGGAGAGGTGACTTTAGTTTAAATTTCCTACAAAGGAGAAACTATTTAATCTTTTAGTAAGGAGATAGAATTCATGGAAATACAATATACTTTGCCTTAGGAGGTTAGAATTTTGTCTACGTTTTAAAACTCAATACATCCCCTGATTTTCCTTGGCTTTTGGGAAAAGTTGAGTGTGGTTGTGGACACCTAGCCCTAATTATTATAAGCAAGGGCTTCAGCTAGACACTAGTAAGTTAGTGCCTGCAGTTTCGACAACGTTAACTTAAAGAAGAAAATTAGTTTAGAAAATAAAATTCCATTATTCACCTGTGATTGTTTCTTGGGGTCCATAAAATCTTTGGAGAGTAGTAGTTTAAGTATTTACTAAACAACATTTTAATTAGCTTTGATTATTCTCAATTTAATGTTTGATTACACTTTATTTTATTGATTGGTAATAATTTGTAATATAAATCTAAATATTTATAGCCTCAATGTTTATGTAATTCCAACTAGGGGAAGCCTCTATATGTTAATTAAATCATCCTGTTTACCAAATTTATTTACAATTTATTTTAATGTTTAAGAAATAAGAATACCATTTAAATAGAGCTTTACAATGGGATAAATACTGGAAAATAGCATTGCATAAAGACTTTACATAACAAAAAATATATAATTTTCTGATAAAATACTCAAAAAAATGCCACAATCTATACACAAAATTGTTACCTATGATTTCAAAATTTGAACATGACAATTCAATATCTGTGCCAAGTTACGATTTAGTCTAGTCAATTTTAATCAAATTTATGAGTAGGTTAACATACTATTTAATAGAATTATTAAAGACTAAAGACCGTTCCACTATTAAATTGCAGTTCAGGTCTTAGAGTGATCAGTTGCCAGATCTTATTTGCCCGAGAAGAGATTGAAAATTTTTATATTATAAACTTAAACAAAGTTTAGACACTTTCTGGCAATACTTATGAAGTTTGGTATTTATAAATAATTGTGTATTATTCTGTTTATTATTATAATTGTTATATGAGATCCCCCTTAAATATACAGTGCACAAAATAACCAGTGACGAATAGGTTGGAGTTCAAATTATAGCATGTCAAACTGAAGATGGTTTTTGCAAGTCAGTTAAAAAAAATTGTTTTCAACTTTTCTATTCATTTGAATCTCAGTGCACTTTATTTAACAATTAGTTAAATCTTTAATACCTTATTGAAATAAAAAAGAACAAGGGTGGCCAGGTATTAAGAAAATTACAATATTCAGTCCCCCAAATTACATATCTATAAAAAAATCTTTGACTATGCTGGGAATGGAACTTGGAATACCTAGCTCAGTTGGCATGCACGCAACCTACTGTGGTCACCCTGACCTGATTACTAATGATTACAAAGTGTAATGAAAGAATAATGCCTTAGTCTGATCGACCATCGTTGCAGATCGCTGGTGTCTTCACTCTTAAGTATATTAAGGTATAAAAATATATTTTCAAATATTTAACATTGTCTTGGCAATTTCAGTCTATTGAACCAAACAAATAAGTATAATGGTCTCTATGTGAATGTAAAATCAACTTAACTTTGTATATGTAGCCAATAGTATTAATTTTTATTTGGATGGGATAAGCTGACATAGCTTCAGTTTTTAGGCTAAAATGGTCTTATAGTGCTTCAAGCAAGGGCAAAGTGTAAATCGTGTTTCCAACTGTGTAACTTCAAAACACCACCACACATATATGGGAGGCGGTATTGACCTGTAGTTTTTTTAAATTAATTTTAGCTGTTTTTATCATTTCATTAACATAATATATACATGTAAAATCAAATGAAATAATTTTTGACAAGAAAATATTTTCATGTTTCTCTTAAAGTATATCCAGAGGTAATATTAGGTTTTCAATTTATTTTTTTCAATCCCTGCGTTAAATGTATCTATTTTATACTTTGCAGGTGTTGTTCAAGACTATTACAACAACCACCATTTAATTATTGGTTTGCTCACACTATTTGAACAGATTTTTGGTGTGATACGTCTGGAAACGATTGAAACTAAAGAGACAATATGCTTATTTTTACATTATGTAAAAATAATTGATTTAAAATTTTATTTGGTTGATTTTTTTTCTTTCACTAGGCTGCATCCGCGAAAGCTATATAATATAGCATGCCTCTTCCATATACAAAAATGATATTTGTTTCTAGGAGAGTTAAATAAAAAGAAAACACTAACCGGGAAACCAATGGGTCAGAAAGAGATGCTATGCATTCATTAGAGCCTGTGCTACTATTTAAGAGTGGAATGGTCTATGGTAAGATATATTTAATGGCATACCAACAGGTGGAAAGGAGAAAGATGGATAGAATGGTTATCCACCACTAAACTCTTAATCATTTTTAGTGGATACTATAAGAAGTAAATTCTAATCCTTCCGAACTTGTAGAAAATTACTGCAATTACATGAGAGTATGTTTTGATCGCCTGCAGAAAGTCTAAACGTAAATAATGTTTTGGTGAGGAAGCAACAGATTTCTAATAACTATCCAAACATTAAAAGTCACACACAACTGATGCTATAAGAGCTTAGAATCATACTTCTAGAAACTTCAAAATCCAAATTACTTTGAGTGTTTTGTGCACTAAATGAAAACTATTTTCCATCTCTACTGGTATTTAAACCAATTTTAGCAGTTGGTCAATGCCTGGAGATGAAAAAATATGAGGCAATGATTTAAATTATATGATTTCTGTTAGAAGAGATTTTGATTTAAATAATTTGTAAAGGTATATAAGAGTTATAGTTACTTTTTTCCTTGAAAAACTAGACTAATAAAATATTTGATAGGCAAACATGTACAAAGCATTCTAGTAAAGTATAGGCCCCTTAAACAAAGGAGGAGTACCTGTAACCGTTACAAACAAGCTTGGACCTGTAATTACATTACCAAGAGGTGTACAGGTATATTGAGCTATTCTGTATTGTGGCCTGAGTTAAAGTGAATCTGTAAAATGTAAATGGTTAAATTTTTTAAAAGAATAGTTTTAACATGACTTTTTCAGTGTATAAACACTTAAGTTTAAAGACAAAGTGTAATTTATGTATAAAATAACCTAAGAGAATCAAGCTGTGTTAAAATAAATGATGAATAAAATCCTACACCTCTCACTCAAAACACAGTCAGTATGCCAATTTAAACATTTCCTAGACCAAAAAATCTATTGTGGAAAGATAAATATTTAGAGCCAAAGTCTTTATATAACAGACATTAAAAGTTGTCAGTCATAATTTGTTTACAAGTCTTCGTAATAATAAGTTGGTGTCAAAGATGACTACCGGTAGCAAGCAATTTCATTTCTAATTTTCATTTCCGAAATTGTTATATTATGTTGTTTGTGTAGTGAATGTTTGCTCAGTGTTTTAATGAAATTTTTTGTGTCAGGTATTTTTAAATTATATGTGGGAGCCTCGTTATATGGTCAGTTTATATCATACTGAGTTCTACTAGATTTTAAAGACGGCTGAGCAATAACATAAGATGGGCTCCTAGCCTTTTAATTCCCAATCATTTCCAATAATAATTGAATAAGTATTCTTTGAACCATATTAAATTGATATATAAATACATAAAAGGTGCAGATACCATGAGCCTCGATCTGCATAGGGCATTCATCCCAAACTATTGCAATGTGCAAAGGATAAATTATTAGTTAAATATTTATAATAAGTAGCCGAGAAAATAAAAGTTATAAAAATAAATAATTTGATTTAAAATGGTATATTATCTCATAATAGAAACAATTAATGGTTAAAATCAGTCTAAAAAGCCCCTTTTGAGTGTTTAAACTAAAAGTGATTGATAAATTATTTATATTAATATAAATACTTATATAATTAAATATATTATAGTGTTAATTTATATTATAATAAATATATTACTAGGCAATAATCCTTAGACTTTTAAAATCATTATAATGATTATATATTTTAACTGTATATTAATTCAATTCTTACTATACTTAAAAAATCGGAAAAATATATGATTGGATAGAAATTAATCAATAAAAAAATCAGTATTTTTAATTTTATTAAAAGTATAGGCTTTTCTTAACTAAAAAAAATTAAGTTAAAAAAAATACACAATTAGATACAGATATATCAACAGAAATTAAATTTGGTTTCAAAAAATTTCAACAGCATTTGAACATTTAAAAAAACAAACTTTATTGACATTTAAGAACAGTTAATTTTATAGGTTAAACTTAGGAACCGATTCTTTAGATGCAAATAAAGTAATAAAATAATGTAATTATTAGCTATGCATCATTTTCACATGGTGTCTACTCAACTTGACCAATGAAATTCCCGACTTTTTCCCTGATTTCCCCTGATCATTTCCTAAAATTCCCGACTAAAAAGCATGTCACATCTTTCTAATTCCCCCACCTCCCCCCTCATTTTTCTATTAATATTTTTTTATGAATAATAATAAGTTTTAAAATTTAAATAAACATATTTTTTTATGAATAATAATAAGTTTTAAAATTTAAATAAACATATTTTTTAAATTTGTATTAACATTGTTTATTAGGAATTATAAAATTTAGTACACAGCTACAAAAAAAAACTACAGTTTGAATAACATTATTATTTACTGTTTTAATGATTATTATATTTCATATTTTGAGTAAAACCACATTTTCCCAGATTTTTAATGTAATTCACCAAATTCCCGGCTTATTCCAGTTTTTTCCTGATCACTTCAAATTCCCGGCTGATTCCCGTTTTCCCTGATTTTCCCGGATGGTAGACACCATGTTTTCAATAATATTTCTTCTGATCTATAATATTAATTATGATAATATTTAATTACATTGAAATTGGGTTAATCATTTATCATTTAATTTTAATGTAAATTAGAGTTTTCATTTTAAAGAAAATACTTTAATGACACTACTGTTATGTATGTATATAGAGGTTAATAGTGAAATTAAAATACAAAATAAAATGTTATACTATAATTATTTGGTATTTATTTGGTTATAACAATGAAGAGGCACAATAGCTAAATGATTTTGTAATATTGGAAATTGATATAAAAAATAAAAATAAACTAATAAGTACAAATTATGTGGAGGAAAGATGTGTGGAGAATCCTAGGCATGAAGGTGACATCTTC